>VZQC01014059.1:0-84113 GCA_009823505.1 Rhizomys pruinosus
AGCACTTGGGAGGCAGAGGCAGGCAGATCTTTGTGAGTTCAAGGCCAGCCTGGTCTACAGAGTGAGTTCCAGGACAGCTGGGACTACAGGGAGACCCTGTCTTGAAAAGACCAAAAAGAAAATGTCCATTCTACCAAAACTCTTGTACAGATTTAATGCAATCCCAATTAAAATCCCCAAGAGTTTCTTCACAGGCTTGGAAAAAAAAGTCCTTCATCTCATTTGGAAAAACAAAAGACACTGAATAGCCAAAGCAACCCTGAGCAATACAGGGGAGATCTCTCAGACTTCAAACTATACTACAGGGTTATAGTCATAAAAACAGCCTGGTACTGACACAAAAACAGACCTGTAGACCAATGGAACAAAACTGAAGATACAAACTTGAGCACATACAATTTCAGCCACCTCATATTTGACAAAGGGGCCAAGAAGACATACTGGAGGAAAGACAGCATCTCTAGCAAGTGGTGTTGGCAAAACTGGATCACTACTTGTAGAAGAATGAAATTAAACCCCTACCTCTCACCCTGTATAAAAGTCAACTCCAAATGAATCAAAGACCTCATTGTGAACCCCAAACTCTGAAGGCGATAGAAAAAAAAGTTGGCAGCAGCCTACAAGACATGGGCATAGGAAAAGACTTCCTAAATCAGACAGCAGCTGTGCAAGAATTAAGGTCGACAATTGACAAATGGGACCTCATTAAACGAAAAAGCTTTTGTACATCAAAAGAAACAATCAAGGAAGTGAAGAGAAAACACAGAGTGGGAGGAAAACTTCACTGCAGATACATCTGACAAAGCATTGATTTCCAGAATATATAAACTACTCAAAAGACAAAGAAGAAAGAAAATAAATGACCCACTCAAAGATGGAGCAAAGAGCTGAACAGAGACTTCACAAGTGAAGAATTAGAGATGACTGAGAAACATCTTAAAAAGTGTTCAACATTGCTAATAATTAAGGAAATGCAAATTAAAACCACTGTAAGACATCATCTCACTCCAGTAAGACTGGCTAGGATCAAGAAAACAAATGATACCAAGTGCCGGAGAGGTTGTGGGGAAAGGGGAACACTCATTCACTGCTGGTGGGAATGTAAACTCATACAGCCACTATGGAAAGCAGTGTGGAGAAACTTTGGAAGACTGGGAATGAACTTGCCACCTGACACAGCCATACCACTCCTGGGTATGTACCCACAAGGCTCATCTTACTGCAGAGATACATGAATAGCCATGTTTATTGCAGCTCTCTTCACAATAGCAAAGAGCTGGAACCAACCCAAGTGCCCCTCAACTGACGAGTGGATAGAGAAAATGTGGTACATCTACATAATGGAGTTCTATGCAGCAGTAAAGAAAGATGACTTCATGAACTTTGCAGGTAAATGGNCCCACAGCTGGATATCCTTAAGCTGACATTGAAAGAAATAAACCAGCGTTAAAAATCAAAAGGGAGGAGGGGAGGGGCAATTTCATTTCTCGAAGCACTCTGAGGGTCCTTCATTAATGCCAGGTTTGCCCAGGATTCTTCCCAGTTTCCCAGCTGATGAGTCTGTCAAGCCCAAGTCATGTTGACCCAGCTCAGCTCTCTTTGGTAGGAATCGGTCTTCTAGAAGTGGTCCTGGAGCCAGACCTGTGCTGTGGAGAAGAGGCAGCGATGGCTGTCAGGGAGTTGCAGCTGATCCTTCAAGCCCTAGGAACCAGCCAGGCAAACATGGCAGGTAGGAGCCCCAGGGAAGTGCCCCCCTCTGCACCGTCCCCTCTGCTTCCTGGCACATCCTGTATTTAGCCTTTTGCACCTCTCCCTTTTTTCCTTCTTAGATTTTTCCTTGGGCTCTTTTTCTGAGCCCCAAACCAAAAATAACACACAAACCACACTGAGTAAGAATGTGAGCATGGGAGTCAAGGGATAGAATTTACCTTCTCCCAGCTAGTTAGTAAAAACTGAGAGTGCTCACAAAGTGTGTTCCACTTAATCTTGATCAGAAAGTGACACTGTTCATGAGGAATAATTCTTAATCCATGAGTTCCATATACAGAGCCATTTATTTCTCTTTTGTAAAATTTACATCCATCATGAGATGTGAACTAGGCTGATTTGATTATTACATACTATGTATGTACAAATATACATATGCGTGTGTTTGTACATATATAATTAAATACCGTGCAGTACCCTGTTCAATTGAACAATTAAAATAATAAACATATAAAACTATCCTGAGAAAAATCTTAGGTTCAAACAAAGAGGTATTTGTACTCTTGCATTAGGGTGATGAAAGTACATTATAATTATATACATGTATATATGTATGAAGTGTCATAATGAAATGCATTATTTAAATAAATCATGGGTTGGGCTGGAGAGATGGCCTAGCAGTTAAGAGCACCGACCGCTCTTACAGAGGACCCAGGTTCGATCCCCAGCACCCACATGGCGGCCGAGAGCCGTCTGAAACTCCAATTCCAGGAGAACTCCAGCTCCAGGTGAATCCAAGACCCTCTTCTGACCTCCGCGGCATTGCACAACATGGATGCACAGACCTGCATGCAGACAGTACATTGATACACATACAGAAATAAATAAAAAATTAAAAAAAAAATCATGGGTCTAGATGAAGTCTGTGTCTCCATGACTCCTCTCCCTTGATCCTTGCTTGTGGTCCTTTGCCCAGCCTTCAGCCCCTGATAGCTAATATCTGCCACATTTTCCCCTCGTTGTCTGTCCCTAGAAGCTGTGTAAAAACCCCCACCACCCTGGAACCCTCTCCTGACAGAGAAGGGCTCTGCATTTATAATCCATAGCGTGCACATTGCAGCCATCACGGAGACCTAGTAAATTCTGCTGATGATGGTGTTTCTCCTCCTGCCAATGCATGGTACTGTGAACACCTTTATCATGTCACATAATGCATGGTACTTTGAACACCTTTATCATGTCACATAATGCATGGTACTGTGAACACCTTTATCATGTCACATAATGTGTATGCATGTCAACAGGGCCACCTGAATTTTTAATGTCACATTTGTCACATAGGACATGTTACAAGCAATAAATTATAACTTCAGAGCCCTGGTACAAGCGGAATCTGAAGACTGAGCTTGCTGATTTGCTGTCATTTTCTTTAAGCTAAAGATTGGAGAAACATAGGCACATGGGTTGGAGTGGCATAAAGGTCAGCTTCTGTGAGTTTCCTTTATAGAAATGAGACTGTTAGTAAGAGAAGTCTCTGTTTTTCATTTATTAACTCATGCTGCTTTTTGGCCTACAGAACATAAAATATACAGGCAGATTCAATGGTTGTCCAAATGAGGCATTGATTCTGTATCACTTTAAAAAGTTTTTTAGATATTCTTCAAAATCACTATGATTCCTGAAAACCCTACGGAATAATAAAGAGTCCACCTGTTAACTGAGAAATAGCTCCGTCTGGGTCCTCACTGAGGGGTAAACCATCAGGGCAAGAATTCATGAGTCAGTGTCAACTGAGTACATTCCTAAATCTCATTTGCTAAATCTCATGTGACACTTTGTTTTAAACACAAATCCTCCAGCATCTTTGCTGCTGCACAACAGCCAAGTGGCTTGGTCATTCGTAAGGAAGAACTTTGCAGAGCTGAGCACTTGCTAGTGGCTTCAGGACTGCGACTTCTCTGGGCCATTAGCATTTTCTCAGCCTAAATGTCTTTGCTCATTTTCCTGTCCCACCACTGTAGATCACTGTGTCAATACCAGAGAGTCTGCATCCTGAAACTCCCTTGAAGGGGTGTCCCTAGAGACTAATAGACTCGGTGCTACAGGAGTGAAGTGCAGATTGTTTTGGGCTGCCGTTTAGCGAGTACCTGGTAGATTTGCTAATGAGTCTAGGCCACCTCAGCCCAGCATCTGAGTCATTTCCTTCTCATTGCACAGCACCTTGCCACTATTGGAGGGATCCTCAAAGCAGTGTGTGTGTTGAGCTGAATGTGTGCAGAAGTACTTCGACTAAGTGCCTTTTTGTTGTTGTTGTTGTTGTTGTTTGTTTGTTTTGTTTTTGCTGTCCATAAAGTGATACATTTGAATCTTGCTAACCAAACCAGAGGGTTACAGCATTATGGAATGACACTTTGAGAATTTTCTGGAACATTAAATGAAAAAGACAGCACCTTTGTAATTATTCAATTTGGGTATTTTATCACAGCCCTGAAACTAATACACCACTTTTAATAACAAATATTCTATATGGTATAAGTGCAGATGATTATATTTCTTTTCCTTTTTTTTTTTCCTTTGCTCTCTGATCCAGCCTGGAGGCAGGTCCTTTGCTCTCTGATTCATCCTGGAGGGCAGTCGTGTGCTCTCTGATCCACCCTGGAGACAGGTCCTTTGCTCTCTGATCCACCCTGGAGACAGGTCCTTTGCTCTCTGATCCACCCTGGAGACAGGTCCTTTGCTCTCTGATCCATCCTGGAGGCGGGTCCTTTGCTCTCTGATCCACCCTGGAGCTGGGTCCTTTGCTCTCTGATCCATCCTGGAGGCAGGTCCTTTGCTCTCTGATCCATCCTGGAGGCGGGTCCTTTGTTCTCTAAGTACTTTAACAACAGTGATATATGCCAGTTAGAATGTTGGTCCGCATTCATTAAAATTATTTATCATGGAATGAGAACATTATAACATGCCTGGGAAATGGTGGTATGCCTGTTTACAAGTCTTACCTTCTGCACTTATAAAAGTCATTCCCAAATAGTTACAGGTGGAAAAGAAGAGGAAGCCCATAGTTGGCAGGTGGGGTTATAACACTAGGGAGAGACTGTGGGAGATATGAGAGTCTGTTAGGAGGACACTGAGCTTAAAGTACCACAGGAAAGTCCAGGTGGCTTTGTCATTAACACTATATTACAGTCAATGTAATGGTTGCTATAAAACAGCTTAGGGTCTGACAGAAAGCCTGTGCTGGTGGATGTCAGGCTTCCATTGACAGTAATAAGGAGTGCTGCTTTTGTGGAGTCCACTCATTTGGATGAATACATTTTATGAAATATGTTCAATAAAATTTGGTCACTTTTTTTGGCTGGGCATATAGCCTGGGGGTAAAACACCTGGCTGGCACGTGTAACTCCTACTTTCTATCCTGGCACTGCAAAAAAGAAATTTTTAATCACTTTTTTCCCTTAAGTTTTGTTAGGCTTTAAGTTTTGAGAGTTCAGCATCTAGGATGGAATGACTGGACAGACTTCCTGTCCAAGCTCAGGCCCCTGCTGTTTGCAGAAACAGTTTTCTATCCCAGTGTTACATTTCTGTTGTGTGAATGTGTTTCAGAAAGAAATATATGACTGTGCTCTATCACTGTGCTCAGTGGTATAGTTTTTTAGCCTAGCCGTTACAAATCTCTGCTTCTAGGTCGAAACTGAGCTTGATAACATGCTCATCTGAGAACGAAGGCCTCCCTCAGTGGGACAGAATGCATGGAAGTAAACCTGACTGATAAGGCTTTCATGCACTTGAGGCAATTTAACTTAATTTGTTTAAAAGGTATTTTTGTCTTCACTGGATAGAGTGTCTATTGTCGATGTCTGATACTGTATGTGAATCCAGGCTAGCGAACTCTCTTTCANACAAAGTTCAACAAAGCACGGCTGTCATGGATTCCTCTAGCAGCAGGGGGAACTGAAGAAGTAACTGAAGGCTCTAACACCAAAATGCATGTCCATATCAACCTTCATTTAACATAATGAGATTTTATTAAAGTAGGTGATTGTAGGAATCAAATTAACTATGCAGGGGCTGGAGAGATGGCCAAGTGATTAAAAGCTCTTGCCGCTTTTGCAGAGGACCCAAATTTGGTTTCTGGCATCTGTGTCAAGTGACTCCCAGCTACCTATAACCTTAGCTCTGGGGGATCCAGGCCTTCTTCTGGCCTCCCTGGACACACACTTGCATGCAGCACACAAACATTCAAAGACAGAAAGGTACATAATATAACTAAATCTTTTTTGAATTTTAAAAACATTTTCATTGAGCTTTTGTACATTTCATACAACAGTTTTTGATCAAATGTAGGCCCCTCCCTTGTTCACACACTCCCACACCAGACCTCATGCCAAGTCCTATCCAGTCAAGCATTTGGACCTAGACGTCCGTCAGTACCAGTGCATCCACTGAAGTCCAGTCAGCCCATCTAGAGACCTTAACGAAGGTCTACTGTCCGTCAGCCAGAAGCAATCAGTCTCTAACAGTTCCCAAGCTTTTGGACCTGTACGTCCTTCAGTGCCAGTGCATCCACTGAAGTCCAGTCAGCCCATCTAGAGACCTTAAGGAAGGTCTACTGTCCGTCAGCCAGAAGCAATCAGTCTCTAACAGTTCCCAAGCTTTTCCCTTTTCCCTTGCTCCACTCTGGCCCCTTGTCTGATTGAGTTGACATTGGTTTTGTGCTTGGCACCACGGTTGCCACAAGTTCACATATGTAAGCTTCTAGTGGACTGAAAACCTCTGTTTCCCTATGTTCATGGACTAACTCCGGTTTTTATAATCTTTCCCTTACCCCTTCCACAGTGGTCCCTGAGCTGTCTATCAGTGGATGAGGTTTAATAGGAGTTAAATCCAGCAATCTCTTATTCTCTAAAACATAACCAGTTGTGGCCTTCTCAGTGCCCTGCACTCTATTTATATAAAGAAGCTTCACTGGTGAGAGTTGGGGGATGTACTAATTTTATCTCTACCCCCCGTTCCACTATGTTTTATAAGTCTTAGGTATAGAGATTCCATTGTAGATATGTCACCTAGGACTGGGAATCTCTCAGACATACATCCTCTGTGTGTTACCAATTGTAGAACTCTATAATAACCTCCACATGTTGCAAAAAAAGAGAAAAAGCATTTTTGATGAGTGGTATACAGTATACTTGTCTGTAAATATAAGGATCTATATTTTATTTATTATTTTTTATGTGCATGAGTATATTGCCTACATATGGATAAGTGCACTCATATGGTATAATGCCTGTGGAAGTTAGAAAAGGGTATTGGATACCCTGGAACTGGAGTTAGAGATAGTTGTTACCTGGCATGTAGATTCTGGGAATTGAACCCAGGTCCTCTGCAAGAGTAGTTACTGCTCTTAATCACTGAGCCATTTCTCCAGTACCAAGGATCCATATTATATGGTAAGAAATCTCTTAGGTCTAGAGATTTGACAGAGATAGGGATTTTTCTAGGGATCTATGATCTCTCTAGTCATGTGTATTTGCTGTATCTACAGTGCCATCCATGAGTTTGCGCCCATCAAGAGGGCTTTAAGTCCAACTAGATAGCTGTGGATTACCCCTGACCAGGTAGATGACAGTGCCACTACTGCACCAATAGAGGTAGTCTGCAGGATCAGCCCATTATGAGGCTTTAGGTCTGGGTTGGACCATTGATTGATTTTCTGCCTTAGCAGCTTGCATAGTGTCCTCTAGAACTATGAGAGCCAGCCTTCAGGGAGAAGGCTTACAGGTCAGTTCCTGCTCCATTGCTCCAAGTCCTGTGTCCGAAGTATGTTCAGTTTTCAGTTTTCAGCAGTAGAGTCTTCTCTGAGTTTTGAGACATAACCAAGGGCTCTGGCAATGGCTTGTGTTATTAGGGAGTGTCTGGGACTATTCTGACCACCCACTCTCCTGTCTGGCACCGAGGTTCTTGTCACACAGCCCCCAGGTATACACGTGCACTAATGCTTGGACACTGTGCATTTCCCAGGGGGTTCCAGGGCCAACGTGTTTCCCCTTTTCTTCCCTGGCTCCCCAAGCTCCATTCACTAATCTTCTCCCCTCCCATGTCCAACCTCCCTCCTCCCTCCTCCCTCTTCACTCCAAGTGCCCCCATGACACCCCTCTCCAACCTCTACTGAGTTCCCTCCTCCCTCACCACCATGGACCCCTCCGTGTCCCTCCTTCCTGCTCTCTCAGCCTAGTGCTCCCACTTTCCCCATCTCCCTCCTGGTAACATCTGTTCCCTACTATCCCCCCTCTTTCAGGCTCTGTCTTTCCCTTTACCTCTCTGCATTTCCTTCTCATGTTCCTGGCTCCTGCTGCTACATCAGGATATATACTCACATAGAAGGGATTGCTGCTACAATCCACAAATGAGGGAGAACATGTTCACATGCATTTCTGAGTTTGTGTAACTTCACTTAGTATAACAGTCTCTAGTGAGATCCATTTACCTATAAATTTCATAATTTCATCTTTTCTTCCTGCTAAGTAGAACTCCACATTTTTAAAGTTATATAATGTGAACACTGATATAAAAGAACCTTAAAAGTACTGCACAGGTATATCTATACTTGGGCCTAAAAGCAAAATATTACAAGCATGATACTTTGATGGTCTTGCAGGAAATCTATGTGATTGAGATTTAATATTCACAGAGTAAGTCCAGAGGCTGAGGAGAGAGTACAGGCTGAAGATAGGATGTTTAGAACTTTTCCTGGACTTGACTCTCAATGATAATAAAAATAATCTGGGAGCCTGGAGAGATGGCTCTGCAGACAGCACTGGCTGCCCCCGCAGAAGACCCAGGTTCAGTTGTGAGCACGCTGTTGGCAGCTAGCAACTGTCTGTTCAGGTTCTAGGGGATCTGATGCCCTCTTTTGGCCTCCGCAGGCAGTGCATGCATATAGAACACTTGCATATGTGTGGGCAAAACACTCATATACATAAAATAAAAATAAATTCTAAAATATTTTTTAAAAAAGAAATCTGAGAGTTTCCTTCTAAAAGTCTGGAAGGAAGATTCAAATGCTGAAAGCAGTTAAGAGTTTTTACTGACTCATAAAATAATTTTACTTAGACTCCTTCCATATGTTCCTCTTCCCAAACTACTTATGGTATCCTTCCCTCTCCCCATCATGAGATTTGGCTGCAAGGAGGAAGTAAAAATCAGTCTTGTCAGTGAGTGCCCCTTCTCCTGGTAAAAGAAGAACCAGGCATGACCTTGCATGGCTGCCTTTCATGGTCCTTTCAGAAATTTCTGGTTGTGGATTTTCCTCCTTTGAGATGATTATTCATGGCAGGCTGATTCGGAGGCCTTTGTCTGTTTTTGAGTGAACCCGCAGAGTGCACTAACAGGATTTTATGCCACTGATGCTGAATAGAGTGGGACAAGAAATCGCATTTCTGATCTGCCTGTGCATGGCCTCAGCCTTCAGTGAGACTTCCAGAGGCCTCTGTGAGAAAAGGGGAGAACTGAAATCCAGGGTCCCTCCCTCCAGCGTCAGGTCTCCACAAGAAGGTGGCAGGGCCTTGACTTCCCTGTCTTCTTATCTTTTCTATTTAACTTGAAGATACGGCTTCAGTTTGTCGGGGTGGGTGAGTCACCTGTCACTCTATAGCCCACTTCATGAGGAATAAAAAGCTTTGTGTTATGAGAAGATATTTATGCCAGGGAAGTCAGCTTTTATACATCCCCCACTGAACCAAGTTCCTTCAGGAAGCTTCTCTTTCATATGTTCCTCTTCACTGGTGTTTCTAACTTTTAAGAATCTAGCTGTTTTGTGTCCTATGAGAGGGAGTAATCCCGGGCTGAGCTGTTCATACTTCATTTGTTTTGTTACCATGAAAACCACTCTCCCACTCTAACTAGAAGAACAAAGCTGAAAGGACTGGAGGCTTGCTGGTCAGGACACCTCCTTCCCTGCAGGGCAGCTTTTCAGTTAGATAGAAATTTACAGCTTGGGGCTGCTTCTGTTGTTTCCTCTTCTTTCTACAGCTTAAGAGCATCACTGTGTCACTCTGACCACATTTAACACCTTCACTTGTCACAAAGCAATCTCAGTGCTCAGGAAAGTTTCTTATAAAAATCAATGTTATCTTCCTCATCTTTTCTCCCTGGTAGTGAGACAAGGAGAAAGTGTGTGTGCTTGTGTATGTATGTATGTGTGTGTATATATGTGTGTATGTGTGTGTATGTATGTATGTATGTGTATATATGTGTGTGTGTATGTATGTATGTGTGTGTGTACGTATGTGTGTTTTTATGTGTGTCTGTATTTGTCTGTGTGTCTGTTTGTGTGTATGTGTGTCTGCGTTTGTGTGTGTCTGTGTTTGTGTGTGTATGTCTGTGTTGGTGTGTATGTGTCTGCGTGTGTGTGTGTGTGTGTGTGTGTGTATGTGTACTGCTGAGGCACTGCACTGACATCCTTAACCACTTGTAAAATGGTTAGTGAACCTTTGGGATCAAAGAAAAGACATAGCAATAATAGGAGTGAGCATTTATTTTTTGTTTGTTTGTTTAATTTGTATTTATTTATTTTTAAGGGATTCACAATATAAGGGTACAGTTGTTTTCAGATCACATTAATGTTGCTCAGTTTGTTATACAATTAGGTAATTGGTGCTAGCATCCACAGATGAGGGATACCATTCCTCCTTTGTTTTTCTGGGACTGTGTTACTTCACTTAGCATGCTATCTTCTAGCTCCATCCATTTACTTGCAAAGCTCATGATGTCATCTTTCTTTACCACTGCATAGAACTCCATTGTGTAGATGTACCACATTTTCTCTATCCACTCGTCAGTTGAGGGGCACCTGGGTTGGTTCCAGCTCCTTGCTATTGTGAAGAGAGCTGCAATAAACATGGCTGTGCATGTATATCTGTGGTAAGATGAGTCTTGTGGGCATATACCCAGGAGTGGTATGGCTGGGTCAGGTGGCAAGTTCATTCCCAGTCTTCCATAGTGGTTGTATGAGTTTACATTCCCACCAGCAGTGGATGAGTGTTCCCTTTTCCCTACAACCTCTCCAGCACTTGGTATCCATGGTGGTTTGAATGAGTATCTCCCATAGGCTTTAAGTATTCAGACACTTGTCTCCAGTTGGTGGCACTGTTCTTGGAGGTCTTAGAAGGTGTGGCCATGTTAGAGGAAGTACATTATTGGGGGCAGGCTTAGTGAGTTTAACAAGCCTTGCGGTCTCCAGTCGCTCTCTCTTGACTTCCTGTGCTCATTGCGAGATGTGACCCTTGGCTTGCTGCTCCAGCCCCAGCCACCATGCCTCCTGACACAATAGACTCTGTTTTCCCTGGAACCATAAACAGTAAGCTCAAATAAACTCTTCCTTTTATAAGTTCCTTTGGTCATGGTGTTTTATCACAGCAACAGAAAAGTGACTAATGCAATTATTTGGTACCAGAGAGTGGGGTGTTGGCTGTGAAGAACTTGACCATGTGGATGTTTGGAGAAATGTGGAAGACTTTGGAACTTTGGGCTAGAAAAGCTGTTGACTACTGTAAGCAGAGCTTAACAGGCCATTCTAGTAGAAGCCTCAAAGAAAGTATTGCTGCAAAAAATGTAGGTCCAGAGGAAAATAAAGACTTAGACAGCAACTGGGATATTTTGATAGAGTCTGGCAGCAGTTTGCCCACAGCCCAAATGCTTGCCTGATGCTAAGTTGAAAAACAATGGACTGTCTTTGGTGGAGAATATTTCAAGACAGCCTAATGTAGAAATGGTGGCATGGCTGTTAATGGTGAATATTGTACAGATCTACAGTGAAGAAGAACAGATGGGGCAGAAAGAAATGCAGAATGTACAGTTTGGATCTCAAAAATGCACTAGGAAGATTAAAGGTGGGGCCAAGGCATGTGAAGGAGAGGTTCCTTTTGATAAGGAGACTAAAGCGATTAAGGAGAGGCCTTGAGATTTACAAGTAAATAACAGAAACAGTACCTTCAGGGCAAGACCACACCCAGGTAAGCCTCCAATTTTTGAAAGGAAAATACTGAAAGCGTTTTCTATTCCAACAATTCCAGGGCAGAGAAAATTTGCAAATGTGGTTAAAGTAGGAGAGAGTCCATCCCAAACTTGCAGCCAAGCTTGGCAGTTTCATTCATGTGGTGCTGGCTTTAGAGGCATGAAGTTTGCAAGAGTGAAGGGATCTTCAGTTCTTCCTCCATGGTTTCAGAGAGTTGCCAAGGTCAGGCAGAGTGTCCCTGCATAAAGAAGGCCCTGATAGGCCATTGCATGAAGCTGTGAATGTGAAGTCTGGTTGGCAGCGGAGACCCCAAGAAGACATTTGAGATGCCAGACCTGTGAGATATTTGCCAAGCAAAGCTGCATACAGGGAGTGGTACCAGCCTAAGAAAGAGCTGTATGTTGCAAGCAAAGCTGGAAGAGCTGAGCCATCTAAGCCCTTTGGAAGTCAAGTCCCAGAAGTCACACATGGAGCTACTGGACTTGGTGTTTGCCCTGCAGGTTTTTGGTCTTGTTTTGGTCCAGTATTTCCTCACTATGCCTCTATTCCTCCCTTTTGAAATGGGAATGTGTATTCGGTTCCATTGAACATTGGGAGTATGTAATTTGTCTTTTGATTTTACCTGAGCTTACAGTTTAGGAGATTGGCCTGAGTCTCAGAAGAGACTTTGGACTGTAGACTTTTGAATGGCATTGAAACTGGTAAAGACTATGGGGACTTTTAAGGTTGGACTAAATGCATTTTGCATTTTATATGGTCAGGAGCCTATGGGGGCCAGGGAGTGGAATGTGGTGGTTTGAATGAGTGTCCCCCATAGGCTNAGCAGAGGGTCACATCTTGCAATGAGCACAAGAAGCAGAGAGAGAGACTGGAGACTGCAAGACCTGGCAAACTCACCAAGCCTGCCCCCAATAACACACCTCCTCCAGAAGGCCACACCTTCCAAGACCTCCAAGAACAGTGCCACCAACTGGAAACAAAATGTCCGAACACCCAAAGCCCATGGGGGGAAACTCTCATTCAAACCATCACATTCCACTCCCTGGCCCCAACAGGCCATATAAAATGCAAAATGCATTTATTCCAACCCTAAAAGTCTCCATAGTCTTTACCAGTCTCAATTCTATTCAAAAGTCTATAGTCCAAAATCTCTCCTGAGACACAGGCCAATCTCTTAACTGTAAGCTCCTGTAAAATCAAAAGGCAAATTACATACTCCCAACATAGAGTGGAACTGAATACACATTCCCATTCCAAAAGGGAGGAATAGAGGCATAGTGAGTGTGGTGGTTTGAATGAGTGTCCCCCATAGGCTTTAAGTATTCAGACATTTTGTCTCCAGTTGATGGCACTGTTTTGGAGGTTTTAGAATGTGTGGCTGTGCTAGAGGAAGTATGTCACTGAGGGCAGGCTTAGTGAGTTTAACAAGCCTCGTGGTCTCCAGTTGTTCTCTCTCTCTCTCTCTCTCTCTCTGCTTCCTGTGCTCTTTGCAAGATTTGACCCTTGGCATGCTGCTCCAGCTCCGGCTGCCATGTCTCCCACTACAATGGACTCTGATTCCCTGGAACCCGTCAGTCGTAAGCTCAAATAAACTCTTCCTTTTATAAGTTCCTTGGTCATGGTGTTTTATCACAGCAACAGAAAAGTGACAAATACAGTTATTTGGTACCAGAGAGTGGGCTGTTGGCTGTGAAGAATCTGACCATGTGGATGTTTGGAGAAATGTGGAAGACTTTGGAACTTTGGGCTAGAAAGGCTGTTGACTACTATAAGCAGAGCTTAAGCGGCCATTTTAGTAGAAGCCTGGAAGAAAGCATGGCTGCAAAATATGTAGTTCCAGAGGAAAATAAAGACTTAGGCAGCAACTGGGATATTTTGATAAAGAGTCTGGCAGCAGTTTGCCCACAGCCCAGATGCTTGTGTGATGCTAAGTTGAAAAGCAATGGACTGATGTCTTTGGCAGAGGATATTTCAAGACAGCCTAATGTAGAAATGGTGGCATGGCTGTTAATGGTGAATATTATACAGATCTACAGTGAAAAGGAACAAATGGGGCAGAAGGAAAAGCAGAATGTACAGTTTGGATCTGAAAAGTACACTAGGAAGATTAAAGGTGTGTCCAAGGCTTGTGAAGGAGAGGCTCCCTTTCAGAAGGGGACTAAAGTGATTAAGGAGAGGCCTGGAGATTTACAAGTAAACAAAAGAATCAGTACCTTCAGGGCAAGACCACACCCAGCTAATCCTCCAGCTTTTGAAAGGAAAATACTGAAAGCGTTTTCTACTCCAACAAGTCCAGGGCAGAGAAAAATTGCAAATGTGGTTAAAGTAGGAGAGATTCCATCCCAAACTTGCAGCTAGATTAGGCAATTTCATTCACGTGGTGCTGGCTTTAGAGGCATGAAGTTTGCAAGAGTTAAGGGATCATCAGTTCTTCCTTTATGGTTTCAGAGAGCCACAGAGGCTAGGCAGAGTGCAGCAGGGGCATCCCTGAATAAAGAAGGCCCTGATAGGCCATTGCGTGAAGCTGTGAATGTGAAGCCTGGTTGGCAGCAGAGACCCCAAGAAGACTTTTGAGATGCCAGACCTTTGAGATATTTGCCAAGGAGAGCTGCATACAGGGAGCGGTACCAGCCTAAGAAAGAGATGTATGTTGCAAGCAAAGCTGGAAGAGCTGAGCCATCTAAGCCCTTTGGAAGTCAAGTCCCAGAAGTTGCATGTGGAGCTACTGGACTTGGTGTTTGCCCTGCTGGTTTTCGGTCTTGTTTTGGTCCAGTATTTCCTCACTATGCCTCTATTCCTCCCTTTTGGAATGGGAATGTGTATTCGGTTCCACTGTACATTGGGAGTATGTAATTTGTCTTTTGATTTTACAGGAGCTTACAGTTTAGGAGATTGGCCTGAGTCTCAGAAGAGACTTTGGACTGTAGACTTTTGAATGGCATTGAAACTGGTAAAGACTATGGGGACTTTTAAGGTTGGACTAAATGCATTTTGCATTTTATATGGTCAGGAGCCTATGGGGGCCAGGGAGTGGAATGTGGTGGTTTGAATGAGTGTCCCCCATAGGCTGTAAGTATTCAGACATTTGTCTCCAGTTGGTGGCACTGTTTTTGGAGGTCTTAGAAGGTGTGGCCGTGCTAGAGGAAGTACATTATTGGGGGCAGGCTTAGTGAGTTTAACAACCTCGTGGTCTACAGTTGCTCTCTCTGCTTCCTGTGCTCATTGCGAGATGTGACCCTCAGCTTCCTACTCCAGCTCCAGCCACCATGCCTCCTGCCATAATGGACTCTAATTCCCTGGAACCGACAATCATAAGCTCAAATAAACCCTTCCTTTTATAAGTTCCTTTGGTCATGGTATTGTATCACAGCAACAGAAAAGTGACTAATTCAGTGGGAAAAAAAAAAAATGCTTCTTGGTTTTATATAAGGTAGTGAGGAAAGGCCTTACTGATAAGGTGTGTTTAAATCAGAGATTTGAAGGAAGGGAGAGAGAGAGAAGTACATGGAGGTCAGAGGTAGTCATGGAAAGTGAGTAGATTCAGTTAAGGAATCAGCATGGGACAAGATCCTGCGATGTGCTGGAGTGTTGGAAGAACAGCAAGAACACAAAGGAGGCAAAAGAAAGTTCCAAGGAGAGCAGAGAGGCCAGGCGGGCATGGGGCCGCACCGCCTGGGCCAGAGTAAGGGTGGACTGAGGCCTCTGGAGTCTTCAATTTTTCACCTTTTTTTCATGTGTGTGCCTTTATGTATTGTAATAACCTTCTTTCTTTTCCTTCTACTCATTTGAAAATTGTGGAAAATATAACATAAAAATTACCATTTCAATGATAATTATACATCAATGGCATTAAGTATGCTTTCAGTGTTGACAACTACCAGCACTGTCCATTTCCAGAATTTCTCCTTCATCCCAAACTGAAAATTATATCAATTAAACAGTAACTCTTTATTTTTCCTCTCCCTCAGCTGCTTATAATCTCTAGTTTACTTTCTGGCCTTCTGAACTTGCTTATTCTAGGTCCTTCATAGATGTGGAATCACATATCAATCTTTTGTGCTTGGTTTATTTCATTTAGCCCCTCCTCAAGGTTTATCCATGTTGTAGAATACATCAGAATTTTGTTCTTCTTACAGGCTGGATCATATTCCATTGCATGCATGCACATACTGTTTACCTAGTCATCTGCTGATCACACTTGAGTTGCCATTTGCCTTTTAAGTGTTGTGACTAATGCTGCTTGTGTGTTGGTGAACACGCATCTGCCTAAGTCCCTGATTTAAGCTCTCGTGGGCCCCTAGCAGTGAAATCGTTGAATCATATGGTCCTTAACGTTTTGAAACTGTGGAAATCTTTTTGATATCATCAATCAGATAAGGCATAAATTTTTCTGTCATGTCAAAAACCAGTGTTCAGAGGGGAAAAGGAAGACTTGGTGTTGTGCTTAATGGAAATTTATCTTTCAATTCTGGAGGCTGTAAGTCAAAAATCAAGAATTCAGCAAAGTTGGGCTCTCTGAAAGGCACTGGTAAAAATTTTGCTCTGTGTCCTTCTCTGGACTTCTATTATTCCTGGAAGACCCTTGAGTTCCTTGGCTTGCTGCTGCAGAAGTCCATCTCTGCCTCTTTAATCCCATGGTGCTCAGCCTGTTTGAGTCAAGTGTCTTCATCTGGGATTTTCCCTCCTTTCTGTTTTCCCTTCTTATATAAAAGCCAATCTGAAGCCACACATGTTGGTACATGTCTTTAATCCCATTACCTGGGTGACAGAGCCAGGCAGATCACTGTGAAATAGAGACCAGTCAGCCTGATATGGTCTACATAATGAGTTTCAGGCCAGCTGGGGCTACATAGTGAGATGCCATCTCAAAAAAAGGTGGTGGGGGGGCACTGGACAGATGATTCAGAAGTTAAGAATACTTGCAATTCTTCCAGAAGACCAGGGTTCAATTTCTAGCACCCATATAGCAGTTAACAACTATCCATAACTCCAGTTCCAGAGGAACTGGTACTATTTTCTGGCCTCTGCAAGAATTGCAGGCACATGGTGCACTTACATGCAGGCAAAACAGTCATGCAAATAAAATAAAAAAATAATAAATAAAATATTTTTTTAAAGCTCCAGTCCAGCCAAGCATGGTGGCACACACTTTTAATCCCAGCACTCAGGAGGCAAAGGCAGGCGGATCTCTGTGAGTTCAAGGCCAGCCTGGTCTACATAGTAAGTTCCAGCACAGCTGGGGGCTACAGGGAGACCCTGCTTCAAAAACACACAAAAAAGGGTATTTAAAGCCATGAGTCTCCATGAGATCACCCAGGGAATGAGTGTAGATAGAAAAGAGAAAGGCTCTAAAGACAGATCCTTGGGACATTCTCAGTTTTACCAATTGGAAAGATGAAGAAGAATCTACAAAGGAGACTGCATGAGAGAGAGGAAGGCATCATTTCTTTAGAAAATGATTCCTGGGCTGGAGAGATGGCCTAGCAGTTAAGAGTGCCGACTGCGGGGCTGGAGAGATGACCTAGCGGTTAAGAGCGCCGACCGCTCTTACAGAGGACCCAGGTTCGATCCCCAGCACCCACATGGCGGCCGAGAACCATCTGTAACTCCAATTCCAGGAGAACTCCAGTTCCAGGGGAATCCGACACCCTCTTCTGACCCTTGTGACATTGCACGGACATGGGTGCACAAACTTGCATGCAGACAGTACATTGATACACATACAGAAATAAAATGCCGGCGTGTGGCGCACGCCTTTAATCCTAGCACTTGGGAGGCAGAGGCACGGATCTCTGTGAGTTTGAGGCCAGCCTGGTCTACAGAGTGAGTTCCAGGACAGCCCGAGACTACAGGGAGATGCTGTCTCAAAAAAGACCAGAAAAAAAAAAGAGTGCCGACTGCTCTTGCAGAGCGACCGGGTTCGATCCCAGCACCACATGGCAGCTGAGAACCGTCTAACTCCAATTCCAGGAGAACTCCAGTTCCAGGGAATCGACACCCTCTTCTGCCTCCGCGCATTGCAGACACGGTGCACAAACCTACAGCAGAAGTACATTCATACACATAAAAAATTTTTTAAAAAAAATCAAATAAAAAAAGAAAAGAATGATTCCTTAAAAGGAGAGAGTAATAAGTAGTAGAGCATTCTTCTTTCTTTTTTTTTTTTTTTTTTTTTTTTTTGGTCTTTTCGGTCTCCTGTAGCCCCAGCTGTCCTGGAACTCACTCTCTAGACCAGGCTGGCCTTGAACTCACAAAGATCTGCCTGTCTTTGCCTCCAAGTGCTAGGATTAAAGGCATGTGCCACCACGCCCGGCTGAGCATTTCTTAAGATGGGACAAATAATGTTATATGCCTTATGATCGGGATAACTCAGTGTAGAAAGAAAAAAAATGATTATACAGGAAAGAAAGGAGACATAAATTTTCTCAACATAAAATCAGCCATAAAATATCTACAGGCAGACAGGATCAAGAAGGCTTTCTCTGGGTTAGAGATTTCAATGATTTTTAGTCCTTGCACATTTGGGGGCTGCTTTTAATTCAATCTACACAAGCAATAAGGGTTCTATTTTCACAACTTCCCAATCAGTGATATCCACCAAGTGTGGAAACATGACCCTGCAGCATTTGATGCTGCAAGCCACAGGGCACAAATTAGTGGATGAAGAGACAGAGGCAATGCAGGGATGGAAGCTCAAGTGGGGGATCAAGCAAAGGCTCAGAGAAGGCAGGCAGGACAGCACAGCCAGAGAGAGAGGTGGGGCTGGAGAGGACAGACCTGACATCAGCCAGTCTTGGGGGGTGGGGATGATAATGGTAATAATCAAGGTGAATACAGTAAAGGGATGTTGTAGAGATGCTAAGGGAGTTTACACATGAACTTCTCTCTAACAGAGAAAAACTAATCCATTTGCTCAGGGGAAAGAGCAGAATTGAGTGGTACTCAGAGAGTCCCCTGAAGTTGGATACTATATTGTAACAGAATATTCAGAGCAAAAGTTGACTGGGATAGTTGGATTGACCTGAGGTTAGGAATTCTTGAATTTTCTTCAAAAGTAGGAAATAAAGACATTAAGATAATAATGGACATAACCACTAAGATTTATTGTATATATTTTTTTATATTTTTGAGACAGGGTCTCCCTTTAGTCCCAGCTGGCCTGGAGCTCTCTCTGTAGACCAAGCTGGCCTTGAACTCACAGAGATCCACTTGCCTCTGCCTCCCAAGTGCTGAGATTAAAGGCGTGTACCACCATGCCAGGCCTGATTTACTGTATTTTATATACATTCTTTAATCATAGCTGTGCAGTATAAGAATATTGCCAGTGGTGGTGGTGGTGCCCACCGGTAGGATTTGCTGAAGGAGTCAGAGGCAGGAAGATCTGTAGTTCAAGGCCAGCCTGGACTACACATTTTGCCGGGCATGGTAGCACATGCCTTTAATCCCAGTACTCACTTCGTAGATCAGGCTGGCTTCAAACTCACAGAGCTCTATCTGCCACTACCTCCCAAGTGCTGGGATTATTAAAGGGATGCATCACCACACCCAGCTCTGCATCTCTTAAGTCTTAATGGGAGGAAGACTGCAACTCCCCATAGGCTTAAATAAGTATGTATCTCTACCCCAACTCCTTGACAAGGAACACAGGGTCCACATTTGAATAAGCAGGCGCTCTTCCCAGGAATCTTCCTCGTGTAGAAGTAGCCAAAGACATGGCAATAACTGGAGCCTACTCCCAGAAGCTGAAGCAGATTTAAGAGTCTAGCAGTAAAAATGACAGTGTCCAAAGTTGACTGCTAAAGATAGGGTGCTGCCCTGACTGTTCCTCTGATCTGTTCTTGGCTGGGAGCTTTCTTTGGCTTCTGCCTTTTTCTTAGATTTGTTTACCTGCTTCCACATTGATACTGTGAACTACCCAAAGCCATCCAATAAAATCTATTTCTGCTTAAGGTAACTAGAGTCAGATTTTCCTGTGTGGAGCCAAGAACACTGAATGGGTCATAGGGATTAAGAAATTTGTCCATGGCTGCTGCTGAGGGCTTACTCAATGATCAGATTCAGGATGATTTTCCCTTTTACCAGTCACTCTGGGGCTTGGCCAAGGGGCTCCTGCATAAACTACCCGTTATATCAGGTATGGAGACGCCATTCATCAAAGTTGATCTGATAGCAACAGGGACCAATGTTGAGTCCCTAATAACACAACAAACTATATTTGAATGGGGCTCAATGGGTCAGAAACATGGGAGCAGTTTAATCATATCGAGAGAGAGAGAGAGAGAGAGAGAGAGAGAGAGAGAGAGAGAGACTTGCTGGAATACTTATTCTGAATGTGGATTTACTTTTTTCTACCAGTTATATTTTTGCCTATAATATGCCTGTGAATACCTATTCACCAATACCTAATCACCATTCCACATAGCTTCAACCTTAGAAGTGAGAGAAAGAGAAGATGATGTCATTGGTGTCATCATCTACCTCATCTACAAGCACATGATCTTACAGAATGATGGAATAGCATGTTGATGATCCAGTTACTGTTGTATGCTGTGCTATTATGATCTAACCAATAGTCAATGTACAGTACTTCTTCTCCCAGTCAGACAGTAGGAATGTAGAAACTGAGGTGAAGAATGGTAAAGCCAGTTATAGTTTTGTCATTGTTTCTTGTAGCTTTTGGGCATCTGCTCATTTAGAAGGTTTTAATTACCTGAGAAAAGATTCTCCTCTCTGGGGATTTGATAGTGGTCCCATTTAAGTGGATATAGAGGCAGCCATTCCTCTCTTTCACTCTCTCTCTCTCTCTCTCTCTCTCTCTCTCTCTCTCTCTCTCTCTGTGTTTGTGTGTATTCATGCCTATATCATGTGTGTGTGTGTGTGTGTGTGTGTGTGTGTATGAAGGCCAGAGGTCAACCTCCAGTGTCACCCTCAGGAAGACCATCCACTACTTTTGAAACAGAGTCTCTCATTGGCCTAGAGCTCACTGAGCAGGTTAAAATGATAGCCATTGAGTCCTAAGGATCCTCCTCCGATCTCTGCACCCCCAAAGGTAGAACTATAGACATAGGCCATCATGCTTGGGTTTTTTTTTTTTAAACATGAATTCTGGGGATCAAACTCAGGTCCTTTTACTTAAAAGGCAAGAACTTTACCAACTAAGCTATCTCCCCAGCCCCTGGCAAAACCTTTTATAAAATGACTTATTATTATTTTTATTTATATGTATGAATGTGTATTCAGGTGAGTTTATGTGCAAACTGAGCATATAGGGACCAGACAGCATCAGATCCCCTGGACTGGAGTTATAGGTGGTCGTAAGCTACCATGTGGGTGCTGGAAACTGAACTCAGATGCTCTGCAAGAGCAATAAGCAGTCTTATGCTGAGCCATCTCTCCAGCTTCTTAAATCTTTTTTTTTTTTCAAACATGGTTTCACACTGTTGCCCAGGCTGGCCTCTAACTCATGGCAGTTCTGCATCAGCTTCCAGAATTCTGGGATTACAAATCCAGTATGGTTTCTTTTTTTTTTTTTAATCTTTTTTGACACAGGGTCTCCCTGTAGCCCCAGCTGTCCTGGAATTTGCTCTGTAGACCAGGCTGGCCTTGAACTCACAAAGATCCACCTGCCTCTGCCTCTCAAGTGCTAGGATTAAAGGCATGTGCCACCACAACCAGCTTTTTTTTTTCCATCTTTTTCAAGACAGGGTCTCCCTGTAGCCCCAGCTGTCCTGGAACTTGCTATGTAGACCAAGCTGGCCTCGAACTCACAAAGATCCACCCGCCTCTGCCTCCTGAGTGCTAGGATTAAGGGCGTGTGCCACCACGCCTGGCTCAGTATGGTTTCTTTTGACAGTAAATCAACAAATAAAAGAGGGTTCTTGTGTATTGAATTAATTGGTCCTGACTTTCTAGGCAAAATAGATGAAGTGGATTAGTGGGCACATGGTAGTATGTCAAAAACACAAGAGTACTTTCCAGAGCACCCCCTCCTTGTTTCCACCTTTCCAATTGTGAAGGTTAATTGAGTGGGTACCAGGTCTACAGCAGAAGGATCACCAAGAGCACAAATCCCTTGGAATGAAGGTTTCTGTTATATCAGAAAAAGGAACACTGGCTAGGAATACAGGATACAACTTAGAGGAAGTTGTAGATACCAACTCTGGGCTTGGGAATCACACAGAGAAGTAGGTTCTGTAGGAGCAAGTCTAGTGTCCTTTGCCTTCTTACTATAATACGAATTTCCTTTATTTGCTCTTTCCTTTTTCTTTAGTTCTCTCTCTCTCTCTCTCTCTCTCTCTCTCTCTCTCTCTCTCTCTCTTTCACATAGTAGGTACACACTCTACCATGGACCTACACCCCCTGCCTGCTGGTATTTCATATGCTTTTGTTGGAAGTGGTGAACTCTATGTTAGACCATAGACTAAAATATAAATCCCCAGGCATTCCTCTAGGGTTTTTCACACAGTAACTAGTTCCTGCCAGCCCTACAATGAAGCTGTAGATACACAATTCCCAGAATTTAGCCCTTCCAGATTAAAATTTCTACAGTGGTTTTCTGTTGTCTGCACACAAGCCCTGCTCCCAAGCAAAACAAATAAAACATGTTGCCATTAATGAAAAGGTACAACACAGGGCTATTTTCTTATTGGATCAAAATGATTAGGAAACAGTGGCTTAGATTACTTGTTTTGGGTTACTTAAAAGAGCCTCTGCTTTCTTTTTAAGTGATAAAAATTGCTGCAGACCATTATGTCGTTCACTTTGACACAGTTTTGTCTTTCATTACTCTCACGGAGTCTTGATCAAAGGAGAAGAATGGCTGTTTTCTGCCAAGGTTTTAAAGTTAGAGAAATAACCTTTCCCAAATTGCAGCTCGCTCCTTAGGGACAGGCACGGCGCCTATCATATTCACTCTTAACAGCACTTAACACGGCAGATGCTGAATCGCAACACAAGTAGGTTCTTTAATAAGGGAGGTTTCTCTTTTCTCCCCCTCCAGAGTGAGAAGCAGGACATGAAGATCCATTCTTCCCACAAAAATATGTCATCAGCATCTAGTTTCTCCTCAAAGTCTTAGCAGAGCTAGAAATTTAATATAGAGGGAGATACCTGTTAGCAAAACAAAGGGGGGAAGATAGACTCTCTAAGAAGCAAAAATTCTGGCTTTGGGCCAAATTTGTCAGTGAGATCCCAAAGTCCTAAGGAGTTCATGAGTCTTGGTGTTCAATTCCAAGTATATCCAATCCAAAAAATCCCAGTATCCCAAAAAGACCTTGGTCAAGCCAGGCATGGTGTCACACACCTTTAATCCCAGCACTGGGGGGCCAGAGGCAGTGGATCTCTGTGAAACTGAGGCCAGCCTGCTCTACATAAAGTAAGTTCCAGGCAAGCTGGGGCTATAGGGAGACCCTGTCTCAAAAAAAACCAACAACAACAAAAAAGAAGGCACAACAGTCTTGGGCTGGCTGATAACCTGAGTTCAACCCTCTACTCCCACAAGTTGTCCCCTAACCTCCACATGGGTACCACAGCACATTATACACACATAAACACACACACACACACACACACACACAGAAAATAAACATAAAAACAATTTTTGAAAAAGGTCTCAGAAGCAAAGTAAGGCCCTGGGTTCAATCACTAACACACACACACACACACACACACACACACACACACAGACACACACACACACACACACATGTCTATCTATCTATCCACACACATATGTGTGTATCTATCTATCTATCTATCTATCTATCTACACACACACACACACACACACACACACACACACACACACGCACACGCACACACACAGGCTTCTGTATCTTCAGCCAGGGAAATACCACCATCATTTGGGAAGATTAGCTTTGTCTTTTTAGATTAGTTTGAAGTTAGGAAAAGCATGATGCTTGAAGCAGAAGCATATTCCTCTTTTGTAAATCTTCAGTAACCTTGAGTGAGGAGGAGGAGGAGGAGATCCTGTGTGGGGAGGATTCTGGATGGTACCATATATGCCATGGGAAGCATAGTAGGCTTTTAAGCAGACAATGGTGTAGGACCAGAGGAAGACCATCTAGGAAGCTAGGCTGAGGTGAGAGAAGGCAGTAGCTGGTGCTGGGGAGGCAGGAAGACGTAAACAGATGCAAGAGACATTGTAGAGCTGAAGTCAACAAGTTTCTTTCCAGAGATACTTGAAAAGAAAGCATTAACAAATATAGATCACTGAATTATTCAAGTGTTAATCTGAACAATCTGGAAATTAATCACTTGCTCAGCTCTAAAGTCACTACAGAAGACCTATTCCCATGACTCTCAAGGATATACCACTGAGGCAGACCAATTCCCCAATTTACTTCCAAATAGAAAAAAAAATGGTGTTGGTTTTAGTGCTTGCCATTCCTAAAGCTAAGTGATCCAGTTTAGGATTTCAGGGAGTACGTTTTTTGTTTTGGTTTAGGCTGTCATCAGAATTCTTTCAGAGGCATACAGACAGAACAAGAAAATAATGTTTTTCTAAATAAAGTAAAAAGTTGCTTCTTGGTATTTCTTCCTTCATGGTTAGCTTCTTCCTTGACTTTCACAATCAGGAGCCTGTAGAAGTTATCTTCAAAATACACCTGCCCAGTGTACTTTTGATCCACATTCCTACACACTGCCAGTCACACAGATGCATTCCCCTTTATATGGGCACACCCTTCACCCTATGTCCCCAAGTCTAACTGATTCTTCTCAGGTTTTCTTCTCCCCAATTTCTACCCAGATCTTGGCTGTCCTGATACAGCTGAGATGTGCGAGCTGCAGTGCATTGTAAACTGGTGGGACAGACAGGCTGGGTTTTTTCTAAAGTTAATCTGTCATGTAAAGAAAAATAGCGCTTTTATTCCCTGTAGTTCAGACAAAACTGACTCTGTTTAAGGTCCAAGTCAGAGGCTTGAGGTAGCTGTGGAGGTGTCTGTGAAGAGCTTCCCCAGAGACATGTACCCCGGTGTTCTATATATAATATATATATTATATAATATATATATATATATATATATATCCACAACAAAGGTTTATTGTTGATAAGTGCCAGGGTTGTATTGTTTATTGGGTCTTCTGTCAAGTTACAAAAAACTCATCTCTGTCCTGTTGAAAGGTCTTTTTCCATATCCCTCACATTCAGTTCTGATATTTTTTTCCAAACCTGTAAAATCCATTGAGATGTCTGATGCCAGTCCATAGCCTCTCATGGTGTGCAGCACAACCATACCCAATAACATTCAGCTATAGTATGTTTTGATATCTTCTTTTTTGCCTTCCCCTGTTATTAAAGTAATAAAAGTTTGTGCCTAATCCTTACTATGACAACTTTTACTTTCACCATAATAAGAAAAATTTTGATTATGATTATACCTGTGTGTCTTTGATCCTAAGATGCAGTGCCTTTCTTCCCACCCAGGATATCAATCTAAAGTTAGTTTTTCAATCTATTAACAAATACTTATTGAATGTTCCCTACATACACTCTATTAGCAGAAAACACCAGGGAATTAATATTTTGTAGTATTTTCTCTTTTGGGGGGTTCTTTTGAGAAGGGTAGCCTTTTAAATCCCAGCTTCCTGGAGCTCACTATGTAGACCAGCTGGAGCTGAACTCACAGAGATCCACTTGCTGTCTTCTGCTCCAAGTGGGGGATTAAAGGCATTGTAGCCATCCCATCCACAACTTGATTATACTAAACTTCTACCTATCGCTTAAACTACTTAAATCCTCCATTTAGGAAATGCCAGGCAGTTATTATGTGTTGGTACTGTGCCAGACACTACAGGTCAGAGCAGAAGTAAAAAAGTTGTGCTTTCTCTGAACCAACCCATTGGTGGGGGTATCCAGAGCTTCACCATCTTACCAGTAAATCTGTATTCACAAACTTTAATGAGAAATGCAGAAGAAATAAGTGAGTAAACCAATAATAAGTGGAGAGAACCCATAAATAAGATGGGCGATGGATAGATCGGTGACATTTATATTCGAACTTTTAAGGGTAAGTGGGAAGAAAAGAAAAAGAATAGAGTCATCGTTTCCTCCTGTCACGGAGTCCAGGCTGTCCTTAACTCCATATCTAACCAAGGATGACTTTGAACTTCTGATCCTCCTGCCTCTACCTCCTGTTTACTGGGATTACAGGTGTGCACTACCAAGCCCAGTGTATATGTGGTGCTGGAGATTGAACCTAGTGCTTCTTATATGCTAGGCAACCACTACACAAATAAAGCTACACCCTCAGCCACAAGACAGCATCTTATGCATAAGAATAGCACATAGAAAAGGCCCGAAGGTAGAGAAAAACCTGATGACTTGAAGGAGTTGAAAATAAAACCACTGAAGTCATAGCACAGTAAATTAGGAAGAAGTAAGAGTGGTACCGACAGATGAGGAGGGATGGAGAAGGGGAGGAGGAGGAGGCAGGAGGAGGAGGAAAGCGAGGGAAACGAGAGATGATCATCCGTACTGGCTGGGGAGAAAGTGCCGATGTACCAGCCTATATGCCATGGGAAGCCAGTACGTAGCTTTAATGCAACAGATGAGTGCTAGGACCAGAGGAAGACCATCTAAACTAGCTAGAGCGTGAGAAAGGCAGTCACAGCTGGTGCGGGGAGAGGAAGATAAACAGATTGCTAAGAACATTGCTCAAGCTGAAGTCAACAAGTACTTTCCAGAGATACTTGAAAAGAAAGCATTAACAAATATAGATCACTGAATTATTCAAGTGTTAATCTGAACAATCTGGAAATTAATCACTTGCTCAGCTCTAAAGTCACTACAGAAGACCTATTCCCATGACTCTCAAGGATATACCATTGAGGCAGACCAATTCCCCAATTTACTTCCAAATAGAAAAAAAAATGGTGTTGGTTTTAGTGCTTGCCATTCCTAAAGCTAAGTGATCCAGTTTAGGATTCAGGAGTACGTTTTTTTGTTGGTTTACTGTCATCAGAATCTTCAGAGGGCATACAGACACGAACAAAAAAAATTTTCTAAATAAAGTAAAAAGTTGCTTCTTGGTATTTCTTCCTTCATGGTAGCTTCTTCCTTGACTTTCACAATCAGGAGCCTGTAGAAGTTATCTTCAAAATACACCTGCCCAGTGTACTTTTGATCCACATTCCTACACACTGCCAGTCAACAAGATGATTCCCCTTTATATGGGCACACCCTTCACCCTATGTCCCCAAGTCTAACTGATTCTCTCAGGCTTTCTTCTCCCCAATTTCTACCAGATCTTGGCTGTCCTGATACAGCTGAGATGTGCGCACTGCAGTGCATTGTAAACTGTGGGACAGACAGGCTGGGTTTTTTCTAAAGTTAATCTGTCATGTAAAGAAAAATAGCGCTTTTATTCCCTGTAGTTCAGACAAAACTGACTCTGTTTAAGGTCCAAGTCAGAGGCTTGAGGTAGCCGTGGAGGTGTCTGTGAAGAGCTTCCCCAGAGACATGTACCCCGGTGTCAAGGTTACTGAAGATTTACAAAAGAGGAATATGCTTCTGCTTCAAGCATCATGCTTTTCCTAACTTCAAACTAATCTAAAAAGACAAAGCTAATCTTCCCAAATGATGGTGGTATTTCCCTGGCTGAAGATACAGAAGCCTGTGTGTGTGCGTGTGCGTGGTGGTTGTGTGGTGTGGTGTGTGTGTTGACATAGAGATGAGACTAGATATCGATAATAGATGAAGACCACATATTGTGGATAGATAGATAGACATAGTTAAGATAGTAGATGAATGTGTAGGCCCATGTGTGTGTTAGTTGTGTGTGTAGTGGGTGTGTGTTAGTGATGAACCCAGGTCCTTACTCTGCGTGTCGTGAGACCTTTTCAAAATTGTTTTAATGTTTTTTCTGTGTGTGTGTGTGTGTGTTGTGTGGTGATTGTGATTGCAGGCCTACTTGCTTTGCTTTTCAAGTAGACTTTTTGTTGGTGTGGGTGTGTTATGTGTAATGTGCTGTGGTACCCATGTGGAGGTTAGGGGACAACTTGTGGAGTAGAGGTTGAACTCAGGTTATCAGCCGCCCAAGAACTGTTGTGCCTCCTTTTTTGTGTTGTTTTTTTTTTTGAGACAGGGTCTCCCTATAGTCCTCCGCTGTCCTGGAACTTTACTTTTGTGCTCTGGCTGGCCTCAATTTTCACAAGCCACGCCCTGGCCCCCCAGTGCTGGGATCGAACAGTTGGTGAACAACATCTGCTTGACCAAGGTCTTGTTTGGGATACCTGGGATTTTTTTGGATTGGATATACTTGGAATTGAACACCAAGACTCATGAACTCCTTAGGACTTTGGGATCTCACTGACAAATTTGGCCCAAAGTCAGAATTTTTGCTTCTTAGAGAGTCTATCTTCCCCCCTTTGTTTTGCTAACAGGTATCTCCCTCTATATTAAATTTCTAGCCTGCTAAGACTTTGAGGAGAAACTAGATGCTGATGACATATTTTTGTGGGAAGAATGGATCTTCATGTCCTGCTTCTCACTCTGGAGGGGGAGAAAAGAGAAACCTCCTTTATTAAAGAACCTACTTGTGTTGCGATTCAGCATCTGCCGTGTTAAGTGCTGTTAAGAGTGAATATGATAGGCGCCGTGCCTGTTCCTAAGGAGCGAGCTGCAATTTGGAAAGGTTATTTCTCTAACTTTAAACCTTGGCAGAAAACAGCCATTCTTCTCCTTTGATCAAGACTCCAGTGAGAGTAATGAAAGACAAAACTGTGTCAAAGTGAACGACATAATGGCTCTGCAGCAATTTTTATCACTTAAAAAGAAAGCAGAGGCTCTTTTAAGTAACCCAAAACAAGTAATCTAAGCCACTGTTTCCTAATCATCTATTTTGATCGCAAAAAAAAATAGCCCTGTTTGTGCCTTTCATTAATGGACCAGACATTTTTTTTATTTTGATTGATTTTGTTTGCGGGAGCCAGGGCTTGTGGTCATACAACCGAAAACCACCTGTAAAGTTTAAATCTCGGAAGGGCTAAATTCTGGAATTGTGTATCTACAGTTCAATTGTAGGAGCTGGCAGAATAGTTACTGTGTGAAGAAACCCTAGAGGAATGCCCTGGGGATTATATTTACACAATGCTGTATGGTCTAAACATCAGAAGTTCACCACTTCCAACAAAAAGCATATAAATACCAGCAGGTCAGGGGGTGTAGGTCCAGTGGTAGAGTGGTGTACCTACTATGTGAGAGAGAGAGAAAACGAGAAGAGAGAGAGAGAGAAGAGAGAACGAACTTAACGACAAAGGAAAGAGCCAATAAAGGAAATTCATATTATACGTAAGAAGGCAAAGGACACAGACTTGCTTCCTACAGAAACCTACTTTCTCTGTGTGATCCCAAGCCCAGAGGTGGTATCTACAACTTCCTCTAAGTTGACTTCCTGTATTCCTAGCCAGTGTTCCTTTTTCTGATATAACAGAAAACCTCATTCCAACGGGATTTGTGCTCATTGGTATCCTTCTGCTTAGACCCGGTCCCGCACTCAATTAACACGTTCACATTAGGAAAGGTGAAAACAAGGATGGGGGTGCTCTGAAAGTACTTTGTGTTTTGACATACTACCATGTCCCACTAATCACTTCATCTATTTTGCCTAGAAAGTCAGGGACAATTAATTTCAATGACACAGAACCTCTTTTTATTGTGTGATTTTACTCGTCAAAAGAAATCCAATACTGAGCACGCGGGTGCCGCAACGCGCCTTAATCCTAGCACTCGGGAGGCATAGAGGCGCGTTGATCTGTGAGTTCGGGCCAGCTTGGTCTACATAGCAAGTTCCAGGACAGCGGGCTACAGGAGACCCGGTCTTTAAAAAGATGGATAAAAAAAAAAAAAGCTGGTTGTGGTGGCACCAATGCCTTTAATCCTAGACTCTGAGAGGCAGCAGGCAGGTGATCTTTTGTGAGTTCAAGGCAGCCTGGCCCTACAGAGTAAATTCCAGACAGCTGGGGCTTACAGGGAGACCCGTGACTCATAAAGATAAAAAAAAAAAAAGAAACCATAACTGGACTTGTAATCCCAGAATTCTTGGAGAGCTGAGCAGGAATTGCATGAGTTAGAGGCCAGCCTCGGCAACAGTGTGAAACCAGAGTTTTGAAAAAAAAAAAAAGATTTAAGAAGCGGAGAGATGGCGTCAGATAATACTGCTTATTGCTCTTGCAAGACATCTGAGTTTCATTTCTCAGGCACCCACATGGTAGATATACGACCACCTATAATAGCTCCAGTCCCCGGGGATTCTATGGTCTGGTCCCCATATATGCTCAGTTTGCACATTAAACTCACCTGAACTAAATCATACATATAAATGAAAAATAATAATCAATCATTTTATAAAAGGTTTTGCCAGGGGCTCGGGGAAGTCGTAGTTGGTAAAGTTCTTGCCTTTTAGTAAAAGAACCGAGTTTGGATCCCACAGATTCATTTCTAAAGAAAAAAAAACCCAAGCATGAATGGCATCCTATCAGTTCATACCTTTGGGGGTGCAGATGAACGGAGGAGGCTCCCTTAGGACTCACAATGCTTATCATTTAACCTGCTCGCAGTGAGCTGTAGGCCCATGAGAACTCTGTTTCACAAATGTGGAGGTTCTTCCTGAAGGAGTGGACCACTGGGGAGGTTGACATCTGCCTTCACACAGCACACACACACACACACACAACACACATATGAAGCAGAAATCACACTACAAGCCAGAGAAAGATGAGAGAGAGAGAGAGAGAAGAAGAGGAATGGCTTGCCTTATTCCACTTAAATGGGACCACTATCAAAATACCCCAGAGAGGAGAATCTTTTTCTCAGTAATTAAAAAACCTTCTAAACTGAGAGGATGCCCAAAAGTTACAAGAAACAATGAAAAACATAACTGGGCTTTCCATTCTTCACCTCAGTTTCTAACATTCCCCTAACTGTCTGACGTGGGAGAAGAACTACTGTACATTGACTATTGGTTAGATTTCTATAACACACAGCATACAACAGTAAACATGGATCATAACATGCTATTCAAATATTCTGTAAGATATGTGCTTTATAGTGAGTAGATGATGAACACCAATGACATATCGTTCTCTTTCTCCTCACTTCTTAGGTTGAGCTACGTGGAAATGGTGACTGGTATTGTGATGCGTATTCACGGCTTTATACGGCAAAACATATACTGGTAGACAAAAAGTAAAGATCCACATGCAGAATAAATTCCAGCCAGTCCCTCTCTCTCTCCTTCTCTCTTTCCTCATCTCTCTCATTCTCGCTGCGCTCGATATGATTAAACTGCTCCCATGTTTCTGCCCATTGAGCCCCATTCAAATATAGTAGTTGTGTTATTAGGTGACTCAAACATTGGTCCCTTGTTGCTTCTTAATCAACTTTGATGAATGGCGTCTTCCTACCTGATATAACGTAGTTTAGCCGAGAGCCCTTGCAAGCCCCAGAGTGAACTGGAAAGGGAAAATCATTCCTGAATCTGATTCATTGAGTAAGCCCTCAGCAGCAGCCATGGACAAATTTCTTAATCCCTATGACCCATTCAGTGTTCTTGGCTCCACACAGGAAAATCTGACTCTAGTTACCTTAAGCAGAAATAGATTTTATTGGATGGCTTTGGGTAGTTCACAGTATCAATGTGGAAGCAGGTAAACAAATCTAAGAAAAAGGCAGAAGCCAAAGAAAGCTCCCAGCCAAGAACAGATCAGAGGAACAGTCAGGGCAGCACCCTATCTTTAGCAGTCAAGTTGGACACTGTCATTTTTAACTGCTAACTCTTAAATCTGCTTCACAGCTTCTGGAGTAGGCTCCTAGTTATTGCCAGTGTCTGTTGGCTACTTCTACACGAGGAAGATTCCTGGGAAGAGCAGCTTGCTTGAATTCAAATGTGGACCCGTGTTCCTTGTCAAGGAGTTGGGGTAGAAGATACATGACTTATTTAACCTATGGAGGAGTTGCAGTCTTCCTCCCATTAAGGCAACTTAAGGATGAAGAGCGGGTGTGGTTGCATGCATCCTTAAAAATCCCAGCACTTGGGAGTAGGGCAGGTAGAGCTTCTGTTGAGTTTGAAGCCAGCCTGAATTACGAAAGTGATGTATCTGGGATTAGAAGGCATTTGTGCTACCAACCATGCCCCGGCAAAATGGTTAGTCCAGGCTGGCCTTGCAACTACAAGTCTTCTGCCCTGACTCCTTCAGCAAATCCTACCAACAGGTAGACACACCACCACCACTGGCAATATCTTAACTGCACAGCTATGATAAAGAATGATATAAAATACTTGTAATTATGCTAAGGCCACATGGTGGTACAGCGCCTTTACATTCCAGCACTTGGAGGTCAGAGCAAGTGTATGTCTTGTGAGGTCAAGTCGGCCGCCTGGTCTACATGAGAGTCCAGGCCAGCTGGGACTAAAGGAGACCCCGTCTGCAAAATACCAAAAAAGAAAAAAAATAATAATACAATAAATCTTAGCTTGGTTTATGATCATTATTTATTTAAGGCTTTTTCTACTGCTGAAAATTCAAGAATCCTTAACCTCTAGGGCAATGCCAACTATTCCAGGCACTTGCTGCAACTATTTTTTGTGACCAATATCGGTTCATGAAGTTATCCACTCAGGATCTCGGACGCCTACTTTCCTCTTGCTTCTAGAAATGGATTTAGTTTTTTCTTTTCTCTGTTAGAGAGAAAGTAGCAGTGTAAACTCCCTTAGCATCTCTACAACATCCCTTTTACTATATTCACCTTGATTATTACCATTATTACCATTCCCCATCCCCCAAGACTGGCTCAATGTCAGGTCTGTCCTCTCCAGCCCCACCTCTCCTCGCTGTGCTGTCTGTCCTGCCTTCTCTGAGCCATTTGCTGATCCCCACTTGAGCTTCCTCTCCTGCATTGCCTCTTCTCTTCATCCTACTGATTTGTGCCCTGTGGCTTGCAGCATCAAATGCTGTCAGGGTAGTTTTCACACACTTGGTGGATAATCACTGATTGGAAGTTGTGAAAATAGAACCCTTATTGCTTGTGTAGATTGAATTAAAAGCAGCCCCCAAATGTGCAAGGACTAAAAATCATTTGAAATCTGCTAACCCAGAGAAAGCCTCTTGGATCCTGTCTGCCTGATGACATAGTTTTTTGGCTGATTTTAATTGTTGAAGAATTAATGTCTCCTTTCTTTCCTGTATAATCATTTTTTTTCTTTCTAATCACTGAGTTATTCCCGATCATAGCATATAACATTATTTGTCTCACTCTTAAAGTAATGCTCCAGTCCGGGCGTGGTGCACATGCCTTTTGACCTAGCACTTGGGAGGCCAGAGACACGGCAGATCTTTGTGGAGTTTTCAAGCCAGCTGGTCAGTAGGAGTATTTCCAGGCAACAGCTGGGGCTACAGGGAGAACCCGTCTTCGATAAAGACCAAAAAAAAAAAAAAAAAATAAAGAATAGAAATGCCTATACTACCTTATTATGTCGCTCCTTTGAGAATCATTCTTTTCTTTTTTTAAGGATTTTCTTTTTCAAAAAAAAAAAAATTTTTTATTGTGTATGAATGTAATTCCTGCATGTAGGTATTGCACCCGTGTCATTGCAATGCTGGGAGTCGACGAGGGTGTCGAAGATCCCCTGGAATGGAGTTCTCCTGGATGGGAGTTTCAGACGGTTCTAGCTGCCATGTGGGTGCTGGGGATCGAAACCCAGGGTTCCTCTGCAAGAGCAAGTCCGGCAACTCTGGTTTTTTTTCTTGGGTCTTTTTGAGACAACCGTCTCCCCTGTATCTCGGCTGTCCCTGGAATACTCACTCTGTAACCAGGCTGGCCTCAAACTCACAGAGATCCAGGTGACGTCTCGCCTCCAAGTGCTTAGGTATTAAAAAGGCGTGTCCCAACACTGCCAATGTTATTTTATGTTTTTTTTGTTAATGTACGTTCTCAATGCAAGTTGTGCACCCGTGTCTGCAATGCACTGGGTCAGAAGAGGTGTCAGATTCCCGACTGGAACTGGATTCCCTGGAATTGGAGTTATCAGATGGTTTTTTTTGTTCTCCCCTTGGGTGCTGGGGATTCGAATTCGGGTCCTCTGTAAGATGGTCAGGCCTCTTAACCTTAGTACCACTAGGTCATATCTCCATCCCCAGTTTTTTTTTGCACTCTTTCTCTGCCATCTCTCCAGCCCAGGAATCATTTTCTCTTAAAGAAATGATGCCTTCACACCCTTATGCGTCTACTTGTAGATTCCTCAGGCTTGCGTTTTCACAGAAATCCTTTCCCTTCCATGGCATCTTGTAGTATTTCATCTTAATTAACTGAGAATGTCCCAGGGATCTGTCTTTAGAGCCTTTCTCTTTTCTTCTACACTCATTCCCTGGGTGATCTCATGGAGACTCATGGCTTTAAATAACCCTTTTTTGTTTTGTTTTGTGGGTTTTGAACAGGTCATCCTGTAAGCCCCCAGCTTGTCCTGACTTTACTGATGTGACCAGGCTGTGCTTAACTACACAGAGATCCACCTGCCTTGCTCCCGATGCTGGGATAAGTAAAGCTGCGCCACCATGTCCTGGCTGGACTGGAGTCTGTAAAAAAATATTTTATTTATTACTTAATATTATTTTACTATTCTGCATGAGTGTTTGCCTGCAGTGTGCACTATGTGCTGCAATTCTTGCAGAGGCCAGAGAAGAGTACAGTTCCGCTCTGGAACTGGAGTTATGGACCAGTTGTTACTGCTATGTGGGTGCTACGCATACCCTGGTCTTCTGGAAANGTACTATCTATCTATCGATTTATCTACATCATATTTCTATCTGATACACACACACACATCACACACACACACACACACGCACGCACGCACACGCACACACACAGGCTTTTCGTATCTTCAGCCAGGGAAATACCACCATCATTTGGGAAGATTAGCTTTGTCTTTTTAGATTAGTTTGAAGTTAGGAAAAGCATGATGCTTGAAGCAGAAGCATATTCCTCTTTTGTAAATCTTCAGTAACCTTGAGAGAGAGAGAGAGAGAGAGAGAGAGAGAGAGAGAGAGAGAGTGTCCCTGTAGCCCCAGCTGGCCTGGAACTCACTCTGTGGACCAGGCTGGCCTGGAACTCACACAGAGATCTGCCTGTCTCTGCCTCCGGAGTGCTGGGATTAAAGGTGTGCACCACCACGCTAGGCTTTAATGAGATTAATTTAAATCTGTGTCAGAGCAAACCATAGTATTGCCTTGAGAAGCCAAGCTGTATTCACCCTAGGATTCCTCTTGACATTCCTGAACATGCTTTATATGCCAGATGTTTTCTTTATACCAATGAGAATCATAACTACCGTCAGAACAGGAGAAATGAGGCTCACAAGCTTGCTTCAAAGATTGGTTCAAGGTTGTATCAGCAGGAGGGATGAGGAAGCCTCAAACAGCATCTGTCATTCTATTTGTCTTTTAGTGCAGCTGAGCTTAAAAATCAGCATGTGCAGAAGTGTGGACAGAAGGACAGAGGGTAAGGTAGAGCACTACCTTCCAGCTTGCTAAGGGAGTGAGAGGTGTTCCCATGTGAGGGAAATATGGGGGTTCAGAAAGGACAGAGTAGAGCATCTATAGCTGGATAGGCAATGACTCATGACACACAAGAGGCTGCGGTGGCATCAAGGAGATGCCAACCTTATGGTGAGCGCCCTCCTTCTAGGCTTCCTTGCAGGTTTGTAAGCATCCACAGTAGTATGTTGGCCTTGGTACCAGCATAGAAGATATCCCCATAACAAATCAAAAGCAGGGGAGAAAGAGGCATGTGAAAACAAAGAATACAGTCCATGACCATCTGGGAATCGCTCCTGTGCTTTCAGAGACAATTGAACAGGATTTGTTATAGGTTAAATTGTATGCCCTAGAAAAATGTGTTGGAGACCTAACCCCTAGAATCTCCAAATGTGACCTTGTTTGGACATAGGATCATTACAGATGTAATCAAGATGAGACTGTTGGGATGGACCCTCATCCAATATTACTTGTGTCCTTATAAGAACAAGGAAATGGGGACTGGGAAGATGCTTCAGTCAGTAAAGTGCTTGCTATTCAAGCATGAGAATCTGAGTTTAATCCCCAGTACCTATGCAAAAAGCCAGGGATAGCAGTGTATGCCTGTAAACCTACTATGTGTGTCAGGGGGACCCCAAGAGGATCCCTGGGGATCAGGGACCAGGACACCTAGCTTAATCCCCAAGCTCCAGGTTCAGTGAGAGACTGTTTCAAACGTGAGGTGGAGAACAACTGAGCAAGATACTTGACTTTGACCTCTGAACACACATACACACAGACACACACATTCCCACACACAAAGAGATCAAGGACATGCTACATGACCACAGAAACACAGAGAAAGAATGTACTTGTCAATGGGAGAAGAGAATGGAGTGATTCAGCAGCAAGCCAGGGCTCACCAAAGCCCACCAGCCACCAGCAGGAACTAGGACGAGGAACGAAGGAATCTCCTCTTCTAGCTGCAGAGGGAACATGGCTGTCACACCTTGATTTGATATCAAATAAGTTTCTATTAACTTAAGCCAATGTTGTGGTGCATTGTTTATGTAGCAAAGCAAAGCAAGGTGTACATCCTAGAAATAAATTAGACAGGGCTGATCTAAAGAGAGAGTTGCAAGTATGCTGGGTTCTGTGTTGCAGATTTTCAGGAGGATTTTATTAATATCAGGTGAGTGGTTTTTGTGAGGGGAAGGCCATTCTTTTTCCCCTTCTAAATCATGATGGATCAAATCTCTCATTTAGAGTGATTCTTCCCATGATCTTCTTGAAAAGTTCATAAAGAGTGGGGTGGAGTTGCATCAAAACCAGAGTGCAAATAATATTATAATATTCAACCAGGGACATTTGAGGATGTAGACCTTGTGTATGTGTATACCAACTGGGAACGTGTCCTTGTGCCTCAGTTTCTGCTGTAATGGGAAAAACCTAACTGTAGCTTCAATAATATTTAACCACAAAGCGATGTTGTGACCATGAGGAGACACAAGCACCAAGACACACCTGAGCTTTCCTTGGTTACCTCACATCTAACTCCTTGCCAGTATCTAGTCTCACACAGAAACATACCCAATACCTAAGCTTTTATTTGCTGATTTGAATTTAGTCAATATGCCATACTTAGTCCATTTCATGCAACCTTCTGAACTGCCCGGATCTAATTAAATGAAATAATAGATATGAGGCTCTTAAAATAGCACCAGATACTTAGTAAACCTCTGATAAATGTTCTCAGTGTCAATAATCTCATCTAATAGGAGCTCTCAGAAGCTCTGCTGAAAGTTGTTGAGCAAACTTCAGACCTAGGCAATGCCAGTGACACTAAAAAGCAAACATTAAGTTGACATAGTGGCCCACACCTTAATCCCAGCAGAGGCCGAAACAGGGGAATCTATGTGAAGTCAAGGCCAGCTTGGTCTCCTTAGGGAGTCCAGGCCAGTTGGCAGTACAGGGAGACCCTGTCTAAAAAAAGACCCCCTTCCAAATCAAACTTCAAAGGCCTTTCCAGCCTTCTACCCTGCCTTGGTTTTCTCAGAAATGTTCTTGTCTGTTATGTATTTCAAACTATTGCTTCTTATACACCTGTCACCACCATCTCAGCTTACCTTAGCTAGGAGCAGGCCTAGCACTGAGGCAAACAAGCATTTAGGGAAAAAAAAAAAAAAAGAGTTCCCCAAATCTCCCCACCAAATGTATTAACACACTTATATCTACATGTATGCACCGTTATCTTGGGTTTTGCTCCATTATTTGAACATAAGAGATATGTTGGCTCCTTTATTTTCTTTCTTCTTAATTCAGTTTCAACCCATAGCCAAATGTCCTAGATATCTGCTGTTCTGCATACTGGTCCATACAAATGAGATTGTGTCACTGTCCTGCTTCAACTTTGTCAATGACTGCCTTTCTGCTTCTCTACAGATCAATGAAATCCTTCGCATGTTCACATGACTGCTCTCTCTGATGGGTCCCCCATAATCCAAGATCCACCAGCCTTTCCAGGTTCACTTCTTATTCTATGTTTTCATACATTACACTGTAAGGTCAAAGAGTAACTCAGTCAACTTTCACTGTCTTCTGTTCTGGGCACATAACAACTCATTTACCAGAACAATAGTTAGTTTCATACTGATATTCTCCCCATCTAAAGATAAGTAAATAGGGGTTGGAGAAAGGGCTCAGCAGTTAAGAGCACTGGCTTCTCTTGCACAGGACTCAGGTTTGGCTCCCAGCACCTATATGCAGGTTAACAACTGTCCATAACTCCAGTTCCAGGGGACCCAATGCCCTCTTCTGACCCCCACAGGCATTCTGGTACGAGTGCACTTACATACATGCAGGCAATACACTCACACACATAAAATAAAAATAAAATATTTTTTTCAAAGATAAGGAAATAGTTGGGCGTGATGGTACATAGCCTGTAACCCTAGCACCTAGGTTCAGGCAGGATGACCAAAAGTTCAAGGACACCCTCTGCTTTATAGAGAGGCCAGCCTGGACTATATGAAGCCCTGTCTCAAAACAAAAATAAAACAGGAAATGTAGACAGAGTTAAGTGACTTGCCTAGGGTATGGGAAAAAGGGGTGACCATCCAGGATTTGAAACAGGGATGCTGTCTGTGCAGTCCACATTATTGTCATTCTCTGAACTTGTCTCTGTCCTCCAGACTCTTCCTTGCCCCTCAGCATCAAGCCCACCCTCTTCATTTGCTTCGAGGACAGACCTCATTTCTCTTTATCTTACATCTCCCTATCCTTCTCTTGTTACCACTTAGCATCTATCGTCTCTTGTCAACTGTAAGTTCCAGGACATGGAGGCTGTGTCTACTGTATTCACAACTCTACCTTTACTTCTTGACACCTAGTAGGTTCCCATTAAGTATTTTCAGATTGAATAAAAGAATGTATAATTGCTTGAAGAATTTCTGTGTATATAAGTCTGGTACATAAAATGGACTTGATAGTATTTATCTGATACCGTGTGCAGAAAAACAGAAGAAAGTCCAGTTTGACTAGTATCAAGGGTTTCAAGAGAGGTTTGGGCAAATGATTCAAGTTTGTATAGCAAGCAAAGAGAGTTGCCTGGTAGAAGGACTTATCAGCAGTATATAATCTTACAAAGGCAAATATTCAAATTTCAAAATCCCTCCTTCCCAGCCCAAGATGGTTTTGGATTTTCTTTAACCACATCATCCAACTATGTTATTGTAGACTTCAGCAAAGTATAATTGGTGGACTCAGGGGATCTGGGCATAATCAGGATGGTGCACTAATGACCCAGGTAAAAAACAAAGATCAATTGTGGTGTACTCTGTTTAACACAAACAGCTATGATCTCCCTACTCTAAAAAAGACCTGGCTATCTAAAAATCTAATCTCTATAAGCACAATTGAAGATTTCCTATTCCTATCTGCTTTGGAAAAAGTAAATAATTTATTATCCTCAAAAGGCTTCCTGGACACTGGGTTAATCCCTTTAAAAGGATACATCTGGATACCCTAACTTCATTACAATTCTAAACTTGAATGCTACCTGTTTTTTTTTGTGTGTGTTTTTTTTTCCTTCTCCAAACTGAGTGGTGCCAGTGAGTCTAGAGAAAGCAGTCAGCAAGCCAGGTTCAAATCATTGTTTCTTTGAGGCTGTGTTTTGGCAGCCACAACAACGGCAGGTTCAGCCTTCAAGCAGCATAAACTTCTTGTCACCCTTGAGTGACCCTCTCTATGTGAACATTAAAAAGAAAAGAGGATAACTTCCAGGGAAAATAGCTGACCCACCCACCTGCACAAACATGCACTGAACTGGCCTCCTGTGGGGGTCTTCTGGAAAGGGATTTGTGAAAACTGAGGCATTGTCAACACGAGGAGTCAAGTCACTGTACTATACCCATGCCAGAACCACAGACTGCATTATCTGTCAAAATCCTCCCAGCATTACAAAGCTGCTTTATTCAGATTTTTTTTTTTTAATTGTATCCTCACCAACTAAAGTGATTGTCCGGGACTCTTGTCATAGGACTGCACCTTTGGTCCGATTTTCACACCACAGGAGACATCTATCCTTTTTCAACATTCTGATCTCTGGCTAGCTCTTAATTATATTTGCCGCCGAGAACCAGCTAATGAAGGGATATTTCATGGCTTCAGCAGAAACCTCAGACTCAGCAACCAAGCCACTGAAAGAAAGCTCTGACCTCGAGGCAATCTCCACACCAGCCTCTTGCCTGATGCATATTTCAAAGGTTTCCAGGTTTTAGATCATGGATTATCTTTGCAAATGAAAAATTCAATAAGCAAAAGCATTTAGTGCCTGTTATTACAGTTCCAGTGCTTTTCAAAGAGGTTTCTTGGTTTAACTAGAAGCAGACTTTCAAATGAAAATAGAAACAATTATTCATGATTTTTCATCATTTTCTGTTAATTCTTCCACAAATTTATAGTATATATTGATTCCCGCTTAAGGTTTCTTGACATTATCACATGCATCTATATCAAGCTATTGAAAAAATTGAGCATATTGATAAAATATTTAATATCTTCCAGAACATTCAATATCCAGCCACCACCCAGAGTTGGTTGGTTATTTTTATCTAACTAGGATTTTTCATGGCAAAGATTTTTTAAACTTATGTCAAAAGACAGACTTATTTTTTTTCAAATATTTCAAACCTTTCATTTATGAAGAAAATAACTTAAATAGAATGTAAAAGAAATCATTTCTGTCTTTACCACTAATCAGCATGTAGTTGTTACCTGCCAGGTACGTGGCATTTTGCTAGCTGTCATTCATCAAAATACATTCATTAAACACTTATCATATACCAAGTACATATCCAGAATAAAATGATGATAAACACAGTCTGTGCCCTCAGACAGTTTTAACCTAAGAGGAGAGACAGATAATTACAACATGGTGTTGGTTAATATGATGAGTGCAATGCATATAGCTATAGTCAATGTATAAATGAGGGAATCAATGAGTGAGTACAGTAGCATGGACATTTACAGAGCACAAAGATAAATAGGGAGAGCAGGCAAAAAATAAATAGTTTTCAGCAAAACTGGATAATGAAAGAGATGGGAAAATGACTTAATTGGTAAAGTGCCTGCCATGCAAGAAGGAGGACCTGATACGAAGTGCCACGTAAAAACCTGGGTGTGGTGGTATATACTTGCAATCTCAGATCTGGGAAAGCAGAGACAAGCAGATCCGTGGGCTCCCTGGCCAGCTAGTCTAGCTAAATGGGTGAGTCCAGGTCCCATGAGGGACTCTATAGAAAAACCAAGGTGGATGGCGCCCACATGAATGGGAACATATATGAACGCTCACCTACATATACACGCAAAACTGCACACCTGGGCGTACACTTATACACAGACATCCACGCATATATCATATACAAAATGGAGCATAGAATATTTATTTTGTCTTTTTTGAGACAGGGTATCCCTGTAACCCTAGGTGGTCTGGAACTTGTTATGTAGACCAAGGTGGATTTCTATGAATTCAAGACCACAGCCTGGTCTACATAGTGAGTTCCAGGCCAGCTGGGACTACAGGGAAGACCCTGTCTCAAAAACACACACAAAAAAATGCATGCTTTTCAAATACAATAACAATAAATATTTGAACACATTAATATATAAAGCCTCAGTTATTTTTTTGCACATTTAAACAATAATTTCCAATAGGACAATATTTTTTTTTACCTTTACAGGATGGAATTCCTTTATTGTAGAAAAATAAAAGCATGTTATAATGTGCATAATCCTTTCTAACAGTGTCTGCAGGACTAGAAATGAAGCGATCCAAATGCAGGCACTGCTATTTCTGGCTCCAGGGCAAAGTGTATTTTCCCATTACTTTTTCCCCTTGCCAACCCTTCCATCACACTTTCATAAACGTTTCTGTTTCTTGGCTTTTTCTTTAAAATAACGATTGTGCTTATCAAATCTCAATTGAAAATCTGAATGGAAAAAAAAACAAACCCAAACTTGGTCTTTCCTCTAACAAAGTCTGGCCTGGGTTCTGCAAAAAAAACATCTAGAAGATGTTAAAAATAGCACAGTTCTTTATTTGAACTCAATTGACTTGTACTTCTTTAAACCTGTCAAAACGTTAAATAATAAATTGCTATCTCTGAATAGATTCTTCCTTGCCCAAGATACAGTTGGAAAACGTGTTTCAGATGAGTCATTTAACTGGAACAATTTTCCTTTGGATTATTAGAGTCATTAGAAACCAAAAGAAAAGAAAAGAAAAACCATCTGAGTAATTTTCCATGTATCCAGGGTTCTATATCTTAGATGCTTCACTGGCCTTTTGTGTCACAAGGCACTTTATTTAAAAATACCCCTCTCTGCTTCTCCATGTCCCTTCCTCTTGAACAGCCAAAGGCAGGCTCAAGAGTGATGACTGGAGTGTCAGCCAGTGCCCCTTGTGCTTGTGTGTCATCACTCTGAGCTAGGAAGAAGCATGTCTGAAAGCCATGCAGAGAGTCTTCCTCCCGCTTTCCCTCATCATTCTGGCCTGTTAACAACAATCATAATGACAACAATAACAAAAGCATTAACGACAATCAGAATTGCTGTATACATCATACAAAGGTATAATCTCCTTATGTCATATGGATGGAGCTGCAGCCAGAGAGCCACCCACATATTTGCTGTTATTAGCTGGAGAAAAAAAGAGAATGCTGCTTTGGTTCTAAGAAGGGGAGGAGAGGGGGAGGCAAAGGAGGGCAGGAGGTGGAATCCTGTGTTTGACAGGAGGGTTCCAACCGAGAAAACCATTTCTCACCCTCAGGAAGAAGCAGGCGATCCATACAAGCAGATAGGAGAGTGTTCATGACCTTTGCCAGAAATTACAAGGAGATCAGGACACTCAACAGGAGGGCAGTACCCTGCATGGAAATCTCAAGGTTGAGCTCTCTTTTGTAAAGGAAACATTTTTTTAATGTATAGCTAATATTCCCCTCTTACTTGTCTTGCTATTGTCTAGTGCATGGATGCTCTGCTAGGGAAATTTGATCAATATATTAGATTCCTGGTAGGAAGATGCTATCAGACAATGCATGTATGCCTTGACACAGCTCAATTTCCATCCATCCAAGAAGGTATTGATTTTTCTCTCACTGAAGCGCGCACACACATACTAAGAGCGGCTACAGAGGATGGGGGTTGGGCCGGCATTTATTCAAGAACAGATAACACCGCCATTCCCCAAATGCATTCAAAATACCCTTTGGCTCGGCAACTTAATATTTGATGATCTATATGAATTCCTCACATCAGGAATAAACTGATGGCGGATCAGCCAAACCAGTATTCCTACACAGACTCTGAAAGCTAAGAATTGTATCTGAATCAGCAACATTTCAGAAAATGAGGCCCTCATTGAAATCCGGATCCAGTTCGAGCATATGAAATACTTTTCCTGAAGCCACATTCTCCTGACATAATATAGAATTAATTCTTTATCACTGGATCACAGCCTTCTCACCCAACACCTGCCACATGTAAACACTTCCTCTACATCTCTGTTGCTTCTTCCCTTCTTTCCATCTGCCTCTTTCTAACTTAGACTATCGTGGCAGCCACTCAAGCAGCTCGCAGAACAGTTCCTGTTCTTCGCCTTCTGGACTCAAGCTGGAATTATACTTCCTAATCCCTCTGTGATTGGGTGTTTTGTATGACCAGTTCTAACTAATGAGTTGTGAGCAGAAGTCGTTTTCTTCATTTCCAAGTTAATTTTCAAAGGCCAATGAGAGAACTTTAGAGATCTCTCCCTTTTTCTTTGCCTAGGCAACCAGCGACTTTCAAGATGGCCGTCACTTAATCGCCCTGAGAACTTGAGTTATGAGGACAGAGTACGCCTCATTGTGAGGGACTCACTGAGGGAGGATACCCGTGGCAGGCCTCCTATGAGGCCCTTAAACAAGAAGATTGGTAGATGGGCACCTGAAAAGAAAGTAAGGAAAGTGTGAAGGGTGGAAGGAAGTAAAGGGAAGACAAAGATGGATCCTTTGTGACCTGAACTCTGAAGGGGCCACATGCCAGAAGCCACACAGATTTCTGTATTCCTCCAGTCTTTCTCTCATTTACTCTAGAAATGGAGAGACGGGCTGGAGAGATGGCTCCGTGGTTGAGAGCACTTGCTGCTCTTGCGAAGGACCTGGGTTCAGTTCCCAGCACCCAAATGGGGTTCCAGGAGGAACCGCGGGCACCTGCATGCACATGGTGCATTTACATACACTCCGGCACACTCACACACACATAAAATTAAAATTTGTTTTGGTCTTTTGGGTCTGTCGGTAGCCCCAGCTGGCCTGGAACTCACTATGTAGACCAGGCTGGCCTTGAACTCACAGAGATCCACCTACCTCTGCCTCCAGAGTTCTGGGATTAAAGGGGTACGTGACCACACCCAGCTAAAAATAAATAAATCTTTAAAAAAGTAAATGTGGTGAAAGATCCTACTTCTACCCATGAACCACATTTATATGTAGGCTCCATCTTAAAATTTCATAGATTTTCTTCAACTCTTGTTGTTGCTGACTGAAGTCTATACAATTCTAAATTAGGGTAGATTGAAAATTCTTTCTTTTTTTTCAGAAATCACTATTTCTTTTTTTTTTTGGTCTTTTCCTAGACAGGGTCTCCTTTCTGGAACTCATTCTGTAGACCAGTGGCCTGAACTCACAGAGATTCCTGCCTCCGCCCTCCGCATAGTGCTAGGATTAACGCACGTGCCACCAGCCTGGTCTAAGACAGTTCTAACTGCCACTGTGGGTGCTGGGAATTGAACTCGGTCCTCTGCAAGAGCATGTCGGCGCTTCTTAACCGCTGAGACATCTCTCCAGCCCCAAAATGCATTTAATAAATAAAATAAAAAAAAACCGGGGCTGGAGAGATGCCTAGCGGTTAAGAGGCCAACTGCTCTTGCAGAGGACCCTGGTTCGATCCCCAGCACCCACATGGTGGCTGAGAACCGTCTGTACTCCGTTCCAGACTCCAGTTCCGGGAATCCGACCCTCTTCTGACCCTCGCCGGATTGCATGACACGGGTGCACAGATCTGCATGCAGACAGTCATTATACACATATAATACAAATACATAAAATAAATAAAAAATAAATAATAATAATAAATTAAAAAAATATTTTATATTTTAAATTACAACAATACTGATATTAGGTCTGACTATGGATCCAAACAATAATTCTGATAGTACAGTATAACAGAATAAGTAAATATGATTGTGTAGCATATAAATAAATGTCACATGTTGTAGTTCTGTGTGTATCTGTATGTATCAAATTGTAATATCAGTCAATACATCTATTGAAGATATAGGTTATGTCAAAATAACCTAAATAGAGAGGATCAGGGGCTGGGGAGGTGGCTCAGGGTTCAAAGCACCTGTTGTTTTTCCAGAGGACCTGGGTTTGATTCCCAGCACCCACAGGGCAGCTCTGTCTCCCTCACCTACTCTCTATGGGTTCTGCACACATGCTAGTACACATACAGGCTATCAAAGCACTTGTACAAATAAAAATAAATAAATAAATTAGCCAAGTATGGTGGTGCATGCCTTTAATCCCAGCACCCAGGAGGCAAAGGCAGTGGCAGGTGGATCTCTGTGAGTTCAAGGCCAGCCTGGTCTACATAGTGAATTCCAGGCCAGCCTGTTCTCAAAAAGACCAAAAAATATAAATAAATAAATAAATAAATTTTAAAATAAAGGGCTTTGCATGATTAGAGATACCAAATTTTACAGATTTTCATAATATCTAGAATATAATAAATGCCTTTAACAATATTGAATATAGAAGATGAGAGATGGCTTAGTGGTTAAGAGCCCTTCTTGCTTCCAGGAGGCCTCGTGATTCAGATCCTCAGCACCCACATGGGATCACAACCATTTGTCAACTACCAGCTCTTAACACCCTCTTCTGGCCTCCCTGGACTGCACTTAATACATTGTAGTACACGACATAATAAAAAATAATAATCAAATAGAAAGGATGTAAAATTATTTATTTTTTTTTTATGGGTTTTCAAATACAGGAAATTTATTTAATATATAGCTTTCTAATGAAAATATTTTTAGTTCCTTGAGAGTTTCTCACATAAAGATTGTTACATATTTCTTGTTAAAAAATTTATTGCTGGGTGCGGCTGGCCACCAACTTTAATCCTAGACACTGGGAGGCAGAGGCGGCATGCGATCCTTTGTGAGTTCAGGCCAGCCTGGTCTACAAGTGTAGTGAATCTCCGAGGACAGGGGGCTACAGGGAGACACTGTCTCAAAAAGACTCCCCCAAAAATATTTTTATTTATGTATATAGTATCGCCTGCATGTATGTTAAGTTCACACTATGTTGTACAGTTGCCTGCGAGTGTCAGAAAGAGGGTGTTGGTCCCCTAGAACTGGAATCATGGACATCTGTACGCCCCCGAGGTGCCGGAATCAAACCGGGTTTGTCTTCAAGGAGCAGCCAGCACCTCAACTGCAGAACCATCTCTCCAGTCTCATATGTGTATTATTTCTACCCCTTCCAGGGCCCTTCAGCTTCTTCTATGTCTCCTCTCACCACTCCCTCACAATTCTTTTTAAAAATGTATTATTTATTTATTTATTTTATGTGTATGAGTATATTGCCTGCATGTGTTTAAGTGCACCTTTTTTTTGTGCAATGTGCATAGAGATTAGAAGAGGGTGTTGGGGTGCTGGAGAGATGGGACTGCTTTTGCAGAGGACCCGGGTTCGATCTCCAGCACCCACATGGTGGCTGAAAATCGTCTTTAACTCCAGTTCCACGGGAATCCGACACCCTCTTCTGACCTCTGCAGCATTGCACTACACGGGTGCACAGACCTACATGCAGACAGTACATTCATAACATAAAAAATAAATAATTTTTTTTTAATTAAAAAAAAAAGAAGAGGGTGTTGGATTTCCCTGGAACTGGAGTTACAGACAGCTGTTAGCCTCAATGTGGGTGCTGGGAATTGAACCTGGGTCCTTTGCAAGAGCACTCAGTGCTCTCAACCACTGAGCCACCTCTCTGGCCCCACCCTCACAAATTCTTGTCCTCTTCTTTGATTATTACTGTTACATATACATTCATAAATATATATGTATATAATACACTGAGTCTGTTTAGTGGTATTCACATGTGCTTCCCACTTGGGATAAGATAACCTCTCAGAGAGCTAGTCCCTGGAGAAAACTGATTCTCTCTCTCTCTCTCCCTCCGTATCCATTAATTACCTATGCCTGAGGTCGGTACTCATGAAACTTTCCCCGTCCACCTTAGCATGTCAACTGGGTTTGTCATTACGCAGATCTTGTTAGACTACCACACTGTGGACATTTCATTGGTGTAACTCCCCTAGCATGTCTAGAATGCAGTATCTGGCACCAGGTGTTGTGTCCCTCTGCTTCTTACAATTTTTCTGCCCCTTCTGCAATGTTTCCTGAGCCTTAAGCTTAGAGGTTATATCACAGATGTGTCACTTAGGAGTGGACATCGCACAGTCACTTATTCACTGTATTTTGACCAGTTGTAGAACTTTGTTAATTGTCACCATCTGCTGCAAAAAGCAGCTTTTTCTGATGAGCAGTGAGAGGTACACTCCATTTGTCTGTAAATATAAGTATACATATTTAGAACACAGTAAAAAATTATTTTAGTCGGGGCTGGAGAGATGGCCTAGTGGTTAAGAGTGCTGACCACTCTTGCAGAGGACCCGGGTTCGATCCCCAGCACCCACATGGTGGCTTGAGAACCCTCTTTAACTCCCAGGGGAATCCAAACACCCTTTCTGATTTCCGCACGCATTGCACGACACGGGTACACAAATCTACATTGCAGACAGTACATGCACTGAACATACAAAATAAATAAAATTTTTTAAAAATTAAAAAAAAATTATTTTAGTCTAGGAAAGTGAAAGGAGCAGATTTTTCTCTAGGGCCTGTGACCTCTCCAGCCATGTGAACCTGGCTATGTTTATAATACCATGAATGAATTCCCTCCTATTGAGTGGTTCTTAAGTCCAATCAGACAGCTGTTGATTATACCCAAGATAAAAGTGCCATATTGCACCAATGAAAATAATTGTTGTCGAAAGATGCTTTAAAAAATACTAAGCAGAGAAAAAAATACTTTAAAAATATATAGTGAAATGTTAGCAATTATAGAGTCTAAAAATCAATAGAAAAGTTTGCCTCGGACATAAATAGGGTTTACATAGTAGGAAAAGCATGCATTGCCAATAAACTTATCAAAAGACACTTAACCTCAGGTATAATTACAGAAATAAAAAGTACTGCAACAAGGGGCTGGGGACATGGTTCAGTAGGTTAAGTGCCTGCTGTAGGTTCTTGAGGACCTGAGCTCAGAGCCCCACATAAGAAGCCCCACATAAGCCCCACATAAAAGCCTGGAGCAGTGGTATATCTGTAATCCCAACCTTGTGGGAGGAGGGAGGGGAACAAAGACAGGCCGATCCCTGGTGCTCAGTGGCCAGCTGCCCTAGGCAATCAGTGACCTCTAGGTTCAATAAAAGACTTGGTCTCAAAAATTAAAGGGGGAAGCAATTGAGCAAGATTGTTAGCACCAACCTCTGGACTCCATACAGACATGTATGTATTCATGCACACCCCCAACATGAAAATGTACATGTTCCCTGCATGTACATGCACACACACACAAATGCAGCAACACAATGCCATCCTTATTTATAATGCAGACAAAATTGAAAACTTAAAACCAATTTCCATAATTAACCAAACATTTATCTTCTTCCTGCTGTTATTGGAAGATAATTGATCTTTTTCAAATTCCAAAGTATGGATATTTTGACCCCAAATTCTATTTCTAGAAATATAACCTGCAGAAATGTTTACATATACTATTAAAACATTTACTGAACATGTACTGTACATAAAGCCCCATTTAACTGCTTTGTTTATATTAGCCAATCCTGTAAGAGAAGGACTGTTTGCGTCCAACTTCATAGATAAGGAAAGAGGCAGAGAGGCTACACTTAACAGGATCAGGAAAGAGCAGTATGACTCAAAAACAAAGCGCTCTCCTCACCTGTGTACTGTCACTCTCAAATAAATATGCATAGGTATTTATTGTGCCTGTTTACATTGTATAAAATGTAAATGTTCATCAAGAAGAAAAATGACCCTACAGCAAATTCAGATTACAGAGAATATTATGCAGTAATTCAAAAGAATGACACCAAAAGAATTGAAAGCATGTAGTTATTAGCTTGTAGTAGCATTATTCATAAAAGTCAAAATTCTGATCAGCCCAAATGTCTGATAACTCAAGAATGGACAAACAAAATCTGGTGTGTAAATATCTTAGAAATAAACTTGAGGCTGGGTGTGGTGGCAAATGCCATTAATTCCAGTATCCAGGAGGCCGAGGCAGATGGCTCTCTGTGAGATGGAGGCCAGCCTGGTCTCCATAGTGAGTCCAGGCCAGGTGGGGCTACAGGGAGACCCTGTCTCAAACACACACACACATACACACACACACACACACACACACACGAAAGAAATAAGCTTGGGATCACAAAGAAAGAGATCACTACTCTAAGACACTGGCAAGACCTATTACTTCTGGTCAACAGGAGGGTGTAAAACTCACAGAAGCAAAGGAGCAAGCACAGGTGGTTAAGATGGCCTCAGCCTTTTACCCTAATGCAAGGGGGAACTTGGCTATTCCTTGCTGGCTGAGGTTCAACCTCACTATCAACACCCATTGGTTAGTTTGGAAAACAGCAGGAAAAAAGGAAGGAAGCAGAAAGAAAGACCTTATTCAGGAAATCTGACTGAACAAACATTCCTTTTCTTTTTCTTTTTTTGAAATAAGGTCTCACTGTGCAGCCCTGGCTGGTCTGGAAGTCACTATGTAGACCACTAGACCAGGACCAGGCCATGAACTCACAGAGAGATCTGCCTGTCTCTGCCTCTCAAGTAATAGGATCAGAGCTGTGGGCAACCACATCTGGCAACATTATTTTCTTAACAAATGAGGAGAGGAGAGGAAGGTGAGGGAAAACAAACAGAGAAAAGATCAAACAAAGGGAATTGTGGGAGGAAGGGGAGAAAAGTCTGGAAGTATGTGGGTGCTCAGCAGAAGGGGAAGAGAGGGACAAGTACAAAGTTTATTTTACAGAGTTTGACTGAAGAGTCTGATATTTTATGTATTTTTACATACGCACAGATATTATTCCTACAAATGGATATTGTTTAGTAAAAAGAAATGAAATACTGTTTATGCTAGAAGATGCATAAATCCAGAAAATATTATGCCACATATTGCATGGTTATATTTGTATGAAATGTCCACAAAAGGCAAATCCAGAGAAACAGAAGCTAGTTTAGTGGTTGTCAGGAGAGTAAAGGACTAATAGCAAATAGATATAAAGAACAATGACTAATTCTATTTGTCAACATGACTGGGCATTATAGTACGGCTTTTTCCTCTGAGCATAGCACGATCCAATTTCCATTTTGGAGTAGAGACAACCTTGGCCCAGTAGCCATGGCAATGAAATAAGGATAAGTCTATGGTAATAGAGCTATTGACACTTGCTAGTAGCCGAAAAGGGAGGGTCACAGGATTCACACCTGGGAGTCCAGGTTTTACTCCTCCCTCTAGCATGTGACTCCCCCAGTTGCAAGTGATTTCAGAAGGTGGAAGACTATATAGGAAGAGGGATGTTAACTAAGGGTGGAACTCCATGATGCAACTTCCATGAGGTTATAACAAACGATAAGATGAGACTTTGGCATGACGCCGCTGTTTTGCCATCACTCATGCTGTACGTAAGCCCAATAAATGCATTGATTTTCCAAGTGGACTTTAGTGGAGACCTTCCTTTGGTTTGTTGTTTGTGCCCTGTCTAGAGTAATCAGATGTTTGTTCACACTTCCCCAGTAAAATTAATGTATCACTGGGTTAAGTGATGCCCCTCCTGGTTCTCCAGCTTACAGGCATATTGAAGGACTTCTTGGCCTCCAGGAGGTGATTCCCATAATCTCTTCTTATCTACCTCTGCCTACAACCACGTCTGTGTGTATCCTATTGATTTTGTTTATCTGTATGTATCCTGTTGGTTTTGTTTCTATGGAAAAAATCTAATACACATCACAATTCTGCTACTGCTTTAATAGGTGTGTGTGCACACACATGTGTTACAAATGTTCTGAAACTTGCATGCAGACAGTACATTCATACACATACAGAAATAAATAAAATTTAAAAAAAACAAATGTTCTGAAACTAGATGGAGGTAATGATTGTACAGTATACTGAAAAGATTGAATTATGCACTTTAAAATGAATTTTATATGTTATGTGAATAATATCTCAATTTTTAAAATAATGAAAAAGATGACTGTACACTGATACAAAAAAATACTAAATGAAAAAAAGCAAGCCCCTAAAGAATATGGGCAATATGCTTGCACTTGTGAAGGAGAAAGAAAGTTGTACTTGTATTTGCATAGGGGAAAGTCAGGAAGAACACACACTGATCCATTGTGAGGAAAAAGTGTTGGGAAGACTCACATTTTACTCTATGTACTTCTGTTGTAAATTTCTTTACAGTAAAAATATATTGTGTTTATAATTTTGAAATTAACAAAAATGAAAGCAAAAACATTTCAGCATAAACCAACAAGTGAATAAACAAATTCTGACAATAAACCACAGACAAGTTCCCAGGATATAATAGGAAAGCTCCTGGTTGTAACTAGGAGGCAGGGGTCCTGGTGCAACTTTGCCTTAATGACCTGCATGTCTTTAGAAAATCCATCTGGCATCTCTCATCTACTTTCCTTGTCTGTCAAATGAAGACACTGGACCAAATGGCTACACCATGAGCTCTCAGCTACAGATCTTTGGATTCCATAACAAGCCATTCTCTTTTCGTTTTGTTGCCAAGGTTACTGGGAGCTCGAGCCTTTCAGAACATATTTTAGACAACACATCAAATTTGGTCAAGAATGTATACGCATTCCAAGATTATAACCTTAAGGGAAAGGATCATCAGCCTCATTGCCCAACTTCTGCTTAATTGTGACCCTTTCTGTCTTATCCATTAGCCGTTCTGTACTTGGACCTTATGGCTAAATGGAGTAATAAAATAATTCTTAGACAAAGAAGATAATTGGCCAGACATCTCAATTTTTGGGGTTTAATACACTGAAATCTCATTTCAGAAAGCATGCTATCCTGAAATAATTTATTTGCCTTTCATCATGTACATAACCTCTAAATTGTATTTTCATTAAATTTTGCTGGCCTTGGACAAAGGAAGCTTTGGGGGGAAAAAAGACAGGGAAGAACAATTGCCCTGGGGATTCAGGGGTGCAAAAGAGGAGGGCTCAATTAAATACTGTACATGAATGAACAAGCATGGATGAGAGACCGAAGGAAGCTTCTACCCATTAATCTGAATTTGCCAGCTGCTGTGCCTAATGGTCAACCTGCTGCAGCACACACTGGAGATTCCCTGCATCTGTGAAGGGTCCAGGAAAGGATCCTTCACAGAAGCTGAGGTCCTTCTCCAAGAGCTAGACCAACTCCCTCAAGTACATTGCAGATGCTCAGAACATATCAGTACTCTATCCTGTCCTGTCTTTCTTGGGACACAAGAGAAATACAGTGGAGAGAACACCAGCTCTGTAGGCTGTAACATAACTTGCCTCTACCCACTTGCTATCTACATGACATTGTAAACTTACCAAAATTCCAACCAGTACTTATGTGAAGGTTAAAGAGAACAACGTTTGCAAAATACCTATCATAGTGCTTGATCATGGTAGACAATAAGTGAAAAGATCTTGTCACTCCGTGATGTACAGAAACTCTTCAGTGTATAAGATTCTGAAGGGCTTAAACTCTATAATCTGAGGGTACAAGAAGCTGGAGGTGCTGGGCATGGCGATACATGCCTGTAATCTCAGCACTTAGGGAGCAGAGGTAGAAGTAGTGCAAGTTTAAGGCCATCCTAGGTTGTTACATGGTGAAGTCCAGGCTTGCAGGGTTGTCTGGGCTACACTAAGGAGGAGAGAGAGAGAGAGAGAGAGAGAGAGAGAGAGAGAGAGAGAGAGAGAGACTCAAATGGGAGGAGAGCGGAAGAAGGGAGGGGAGACGAAAAGAGTGGAGAATGCTAGGAGAGCGGAGATTTCAGGATGCTTTCTGTACAAGTGTGTACATAGAAATATACACATGATAAATTATTATTATTATTGGTCTTTTTGAGACAAGGTCTTCCTTTAGTCACACTTACTTTAGTCACAGCTATGTAGACTAGGCTGGCCTTGAACTCACAGAGATTTGCCTGCCTCTACCTCCCCAGTGCTGGGATTAAAGCCATGTGCTACCACGCCAGGTGAAAGTAAGTTATTTTTTAAAACTTGGGCTTTTGCAAGATGGTGACTCCCGGAGGCGGTGGGTACATTCTGAGAGCTAATGGCAAAGTCAGGGAGGAGGACTTAGGGGCCCCCAAGAGCGTTGGGAAGTGTTGGAGGTGGTCTAAAGACATTTGGATCCTTAGAGACTACAATTTTGGTGCTATGGACACTGCCCAAGGGCATCGGAAGACAACAGGGAAAGCCCAGGTGTCAGCTGAGCCTTTCTCCTAATGAACCCAGGTTCAGACCTTGGTGCCTGGCCCTGTGGGGTTGGTCCGTAAACATGGGTGGTGTACAGTGGTTCCGTGAGTACATCTCACAGGGTGAGTGATTGGGCTCACCTTGGATGTGGGGGACTCTGTCTGCACTGCAGCGGAGGCAGTGTGACCTTCCACCCCACAGGACCAGGAGTGCCTGGGGCATTTGGGTGTGGGTGCTGCAGGCATGGGGGGGTTCAGGCCAGCTTGGGTGTTGCGCGGCTTAGTCCGTTGGGCAAACTGTTTGCTTGTTGGGTGAGGGGTGTTGGTCTGTACAGTGTTAGGATAGAATTGAGATTTTAGAGCCTAAAGTATCCACACCTGTACATCAATTAAGAGGTCAACAAGAACACCTGAGGATTATAACCAAAATCAGCGTTCAATAAACATATAAGCTTCACGTTAGAACCACTCCCAACAGAAGCTACCCAAGTGTCTAAAGCTCAACAAAAGAAAATTAATACAAAAAACTCAGGTCAATCTCCGCCAAATACTAATTCCCATATTCAAGTATCCTCTAGTGAAGACCCCTTGGATATAACTTAGGATACAGATCTCAAAAGAACAATGATGAAAATGATTAGAGAAACTAAGGAGTTGAGGGAATTTAAGTATCTTACAAACAAGGAAGTCAGGGACCTAAAAGAAGACAGGGATAAACTGAAAGAGGACAATGATAAATTGCTGAATGAAATTATAAAAGATATAGAACAGTGAAGAAAATTCAAGTTGAAATGGAAAAAGAAACAACATTCCACAAGCAACTTGGAAAGGAGAGAAACTCTTAATAGAATGGATGAATTTTAAAAAATCATTCTTTTTTCATTTACTTTATGTGAATGAGTATATGCCTGTATGTGTGTAAGTGTGCTCATGTCATGGAATGCTTGAGGAGGTCAGGAGAGGGCGTCAGACTCCTCTGGAACTGAAGTTATTGTTAGTTGTTAGCCACCATGTGGGTGCTAGAAATTGAACCCTGGTCCTCTGCAAGAGCAGCCAAGATGCTCTTAACTGCTGAGCCATCTCTCCAGCCTCCCAAAGTTATTTAAGCTTATGGAGCTAAGTGCCATTGAGTTTCTTAAGTGTCTTATACCATCAACTTATCTTTTATTTTATTTATTATTTTTATTTTACGTGTATGAGTGTATTGATACATGTATGTAAGGAGGTTGGAAGAAGGCATTGGATTCCCCTGAAACTGTAGTTACATCTGGTTGTTAGCCACCATGTAGGTGCTGGGAATTGAACTCAGGTCCTCTGCAGGAGCAGCCACTGCTGAGCCATATTTTCTAGTCCTCATCATCTTTTTAAAATGATATCCTCTCTCTGTGTGTCTCTGTGTGTCTTTCTGCCTCTCTCTCTCCCTCTCTCTATCGCTCTCTCTCTCCCTCTCTCTCTCTCCCTCTTTCTCCCTCTCTCTCCCTCTCCCTCTCTCTCTCCCTCTCCCTCTCTCTCTCCCTCTCCCTCTCTTTCCCTCTTTCTCCCTCTCTCTCCCTCTCTCTCCCTCTCTCCCTCTCTCTCTCTCTTCTCTCTCCTCCTCTCTCTCTCTCTCTCTCTCTCCCTCTCTCTCTCCCTCTGCTTGGGTCGTCCTGGGATCCTCCTGTCACCACTTTCCCAGCACTGGGATTACAAGTACATAGGGAGACTTAAAAAATTTTTTTTAATTTTATTTATTTATTTATTGTCTATGTGTATGAATGTACTATCTGCATGCAGGTTTGTGCACCCATGTTGTGCAGTGCCGCAGAGGTTAGAAGAGGGCATCAGATTCCCCCTGGAACTGGAGTTCTCCTGGAATTGGAGTTACAGATGGTTCTCAGCTGCCATGTGGGTGCTGGGGATTGAACCCGGATCCTCTGCAAGAGCAGTCGGTGCTCTTAATGGCTAGGCCATCTCTCCAGCCCCAATTTTATTTATTTTTTATGTGTATGAGTGTACTGTCTGCATGTAGGTTGGTGCACCTGTGTCGTGCAATGCCCCGGAGGTCAGAAGAGGGCGTCGGATTCCCCTGGAACTGGAGTTAAAGATGGTTCTCAGCTGCCATGTGGGTGCTGGGGATCGAACCCTGGTCCTCTGCAAAAGCAGTCGGCACTCTTAACTGCTAGGCCATCTCCCCAGCCCCATAGGGAGACTTTTTAATCTGGGTGATGAGGATCCAAATGCAGGTCCTCACACCTGCACAGCAAGCACTATTACTGACTGAGCCATCTCTTCAGCGCAACATCATCTTTTTAAGTGGAGAGGAACTGGGCGGTTCTTTTTCCTTACACACAGCTCATTTCCCATTCTGAGATGGGTTAAATTTTACCTCAAATGGTTAAATAGGTGACAAACTATCACTATATGCAGGTGACAGAAACATAGCATATCCCTATATGTGTGCCTTCTCTGGCTGGTCGTCCATCCACACTCTACCGAGGGTAAATGCAATGGAGCACAAACCACTCTGGGAGTATGTCAGAGGGCAAAACTCAAAACTTTATTTTCCAGTACAGGGTATCTATATAGGAAGCTTCAAATCAGCACAGAGAACATCAGAGCATCCAGTGATGGAAAAGGTCAACCTAATCATGCAGCTACATAGTCCTAGCCTGCACATGCTTCTATAGATAATCATGCGTTGTTTACAGGAAGGGCACCGTGTTGATGGCGCAGCAAGAAATTCAGCAATGGGGGTTACTAATCAGGTCCGGGAGTGGCCTACACCTATAGAGGAGTTGTGTTTGACATCAGAGGTTAACCTCAAATGGTCCTTTTTCCTCAGGTGCTATCCACCTTGTGCTTTTTGAGGCAAGGTCTCTCAGAGGCCCAGAGCTCCCGCCTTGGAATAGGCTGGCTGGCTAGGAAGCTCGAGATATTGGCCTGTCTCTGGCTCCCCAGCACTGTGACTGTAGTAAGCACATGCCTCTGCACCTGGTTTTTTCATATGGATTCTGGGGATCAAACTCAGGTCCTCATGCTTATGTACCAGCACTTTGCATACAGAGCAATCTCCCTAGCCCCTAACTGGGAGTGACAAGTCTCTTTGGCCTTTTGTCCCTCATATTGCTGCATTGGTCATTGATTCTGAGGACACATCAGCCTGGGTGGAATGAGCCTCATATGCTTGGGAATTTATGAGCTGTGTACTTGCCTGCCAAAGACACAGGTTATGGCGTGGGTATCGACTGGCAGCTATGATAAGCTCATCAAGAATCTAAATATAATACTGTCAAAAGTATGACTACTATATTTTGATCCTCTCTCCTGATCACCAGTGGCCATGAACGAGAGCAGTCAATCACCCTAGGAAGTGATAAATTCTGATATGTAAATGGCGTATATCTGGATCAGCATGAAGTAAACAGCAGAAGGGACTTTTGAGCTCACAGAGCCCAGGTTGTAGGAAAACTGACCCTATGCTGCCACAGTGCCATTCTCAGGAAGGCAAGGAAAGGAGGCAGGACCTTTTAGTGGGGGCGGGTTCCCTTCCCTGTGGAGGAAGCAGGGCTCCCTTCCCTGTGGAGGAAGCATGGTATTTCTTGGTAGAAGAGGTGGGATTTCCCAAACAGGACATCCTTGTATGGAGTGCCCCCTTATTCCAGAAAATGGCAACAGCTGTGCCTTCGGCTCCAGGCATTCTCAGACAGCTCATCATGATGGCTCAGCCAGGCTACTAGAAATAACACTCAGCAGCGCTGTTCCAGGCAGCTCATGGGCCAGGATCCAGAGCCCTGCTGCAGAGCAGCTGACATGGGCTTAACCTGCCAGAGCTTGTAAATGGCCCAGCCAGTGCTTTCCAATTGAGTCAAACCAACATTCAAAGCACGGCTTATACAAGAATGTGCCATCTTCTATTTGGCAGAGACCAGGAAAGCCATATGCTCTATCTCCACTAGAAAATGGGCAGCTGAGTCATGAGGAGACTTTCCAGTAGCACCTGGAATGGGCTGGGGCTAGACTGGGCTCCACTAGGGTAGAACTGGTATGTGGTTATGTAAAATAGCAATTCCTCCATATCCTACAGTATTATCTTAGATTCGTGCATGTGCCAACAGGGCCAACGAGTTGCAGGAACGTTACGACTCTTCTATTTGAGTTCGTCTACTGTCCTGCATCTGGACCTTGGGCTGGAATGGAGGCAAGTCCTGAGAACTCTGGCTGTAACTACCAGAATTGTGATCAGCCAGGATCATGGAAGACAGTCCTCATGGGCTAAAGCACTGCAGGAGAGGCCACACAACTGTGCAGCAAGCACCACCGTAAATGTCTTGTCTCCAGTTTCCACGAGCCTCGTGGTGCCACTTGGTAACATTGACACTTGCTTAGGCCAGTTTACAAGTTCCTTGAGTGACTACCCTAAACTTCACAAGCCTTTAAACATTCTCCCAACTTCTAGTAACCCACATTCTCAGAGAGAACTCTAGCTCTACCCCTCTTTCTCATCTCTTTCCCTCTTGCCTTGGAGGGCACTGCATCCCTTTCTCTGAACAAGGCCTCTACCCATCTCTTCTACTCTCTTAGGGTACTCATCCCATCAGTCTTGTCCCCCATCTCTACCATTGCCATCATGTATAGTGTTCCTTTCCCTTTACTAGTCTCTCAAGTGAACCCCCTTTTTTGAGTCTATCCTTCTTTACTATTTGCCCTGTATACTCCTTAGGAACCAAATGTGCTTCACACTTGGGCACTGTGAGAGCTCAGGAGGTCAGGGCCCAGACCCCGGATGCTCGAGTGGAAAGATGTTAAGATACAGCCTCAGACATGGAACAAAAAGGAATTGAAGGCAATGTCCCTGGCAAAATAAGGTGAGAACCTGACAGCTGCATACTGTATCAAACCTAAATGTTCAAGGCAGAGAAGCAAAAAAAAAGATAGGCGTTTAAGGATCTATAAATAAAGACAGGAAAATAGAGCCCAGAAGAGCCTGGGTGAGAGTCCCAGCAGAAAGATTCCCAAGCTGCTGAAGCATAAAGTCAAGCCTCTGTTCCAAGGTGACTCCTGCCCTGCAAGTGGAGAGAGGGAATGAAGAAAGGCAAGCCTTTCTGGCACTCTGGAGAGATGGCTCAGAGGTTAAGGGCACTTTCTGCTCTTCCAGAGGATCCAAATCCCCAGCCTCCATGACAGGCAGATTATAACCATCTGTAACCCCAACTCCAGAGGAATTGGATAAGGGGAATCGGATACTTCTGACCTCCTCCAGCACCAACGCTCTTGTTCCCTCCTCCTTCTCTCTCGCTCTCTCTCTCAGATTTTTTAAAGGTTGTCAATGATCACTGCTTTATCTCTTTTTTTTTTTTTTTTTGTCTTTTTGAGACAAGGTCTCCCTGTAGCCCCAGCTGTCCTGGAACTCGCTCTGTAGACCAGGCTGGCCTTGAACTCACAAAGATCCACCTGCCTCTGCCTCCCGAGTGCTAGGATTAAAGGCGTGCGCCACCACGCTCGGCTTTGCTTTATTTCTTTGAATTCCACCTCTGTCTTTCCACCAAAACCTTGCAGGAATGTCTCGGCATTGGCCTCTTATCTCTTCTTAAGCTTTTCCTCCCTGTTCTTGGCTGCCCAGTGTATATATTATATCTGCAAGGTTTGTTCCAAATTATTTGTGTACTGTCCTTTTAGACAGGGTCTCCCTATGTGGCCCTGTCTAACCTGGAACTCACTATATAGACCACGCTGGCCTTGAACTCACAGAGATCCCCCTGCCTCTGCTTTCTGAGTGCTGGGATTAAAGGTATGTTCCAGGCTCTTCTAACCACACTCACAATCATCAATCATTTTCCTCTTGTCATGTGGATTTTTTTTTTTTTTTGGTCTTTTTGAGACAGGGTCTCCCTGTAGCCATAGCTGTTCTGGAACTTGCTATGTAGACCAGGCTGGCCTTGAATTTACAGAGATTTGCCTGCCTCTACCTCCTGGGTGCTGGGATCAAAGGTGTGTGCCACCATGCCCAGCCATCATGTGGATTTTTAAACAGTTTTGTTAATTTACAAATTTAGATATCTGGTACCCTCCTCTGTCTCTCACATGAGACTCAAATCTAAACTATTGGGGTCTGAGGACCCTCGCATACTTCTTGTGTCTACATTGATGTTCAAGTGTGGCAGATGACAAATGGTTGGGTGGGAAGAGATACAGGACAAAGACAGAGTCATGGGTGGTATGCAAGTTTTTGTCAACTCCACACAAGCCTAGACATACCTGATAAAAGGGAATCTTAACTGATGAATTTCTTCCTTCACATTGGCCTATGGTCATGTCTGTGAGATATTTCCTCAATTGCTAATTGATGTAGGTGAGGCCCAGTCCACTGTGGGCAGTGCCAACCCTAGGCAGGTAGGCCAGAGCTGTGTATGACAGGTAACTAAGCAACCAAGGAACTAAGCCTGGTAAGCAGCGTTCTTCTGTGGTCTCTGCTTCAGTTCCTGTCTTGTGTTCATTCCTGCCATGGCTTCTCTCCATGATGGAGTATAACCTGTAAGCAAAATAAACCCTTTCCTCCCCTAAGTTCTTTTTTCTTAATGCTTTATCACAGGAACAGAGAAGCAAAGCAACACAGGTGGTCAGCTCAAAGCCACCCCATTTTTTCAAATATATGCAGGGTATAAGTACAAGTATAGCATAGGCTCAGCTTCAGCCTTGATTCCCAGCCCCATAAATAAAATATAAGCAAATAACTTAAAAAAAATGAGAAGATGGGATTTTTCAGTGATCTCATCATATAGAAATGACAAATGGTTAAGGTGATATATTGTGTTGATTATTACCTAATGTGTGAGCATGTGTGTATATAATTATACTCTATAAATATGTTCAATTATTGTGTACCACTCAAAAATAAAAATTTGAACCAATGAAAAAGTAAAAACAAGAACTGAGCTTTCAAATTCTTCCTGAGGATCTTACACTTTCCTAAAACCCCTGTGCTAAGATATCTTTATATTTATATATGTCCCTGTCTCTTTCTTTTTTTTGGTCTTTTCGAGACAGGGTCTCCCTATAACCCCGGCTGTCCTGGAACTCACTCTGTAGACCAGGCTGGCCTTGAACTCATAAAGATCCACCTGCCTCTGCCTCCCAAATGCTAGGATTAAAGGTATGCACCACCACGCCCGGCTTCTGTCTCTTTCTTAACTGTGAGACCAAGCACAGACTTGGGTCACAGAATGGTCATTCTGGGGCACTATCACCAGGGGATCTCACTCTCAAGTGGGTTCCTCTCCTCAACAGGCAAATTCTTTGATTCTGTTGGTATGATTAGTCCAGCTTGTCTTTGAATACTAGGCTCTCAATAGAGAGGCCATCTTAGATCATTTTACGGGCTGTTTTGTGTAAGCTTTACAACAACCCTGCAGAGCTTATTACAATACACTGGTTTCAAAAACTGAAACTCAAGTTGAATAATTTATTCAGTTAAGAAATTTATTTATTATTCATGTCATGGTCACATTTAAAAAAAAAAAAATTTATTTATTAAGGTAAAATAACTTAATCAAAATCAAATTCCAGGGGCTGGAGGGATGGCCTAGCAGTTGGGGGTGCCGACTGCTCTTGCAGAGGACCCGGGTTTAATTCCCAGCACCCATATGGCAGCTGAGAGCTGCCTTTGACTCTGGTTCCAGGGGAGTCCGGCGCCCTCTTCTGGCCTCTGTGGCGTTGCACAACACGGGTGCACAGACCTGCATGCAGACAGTGCATTCATGCACATAGAAAAAAAATCAAATTCCAAGTGTAGTGGGGGAGAAATGCAGATTCAAGTCTCTAAAACCTACATTCCACATCACAGGAAAGGAGTATATTATATCTGAAAATTAGTTAAACTATACACATGAATTAATTGCCATTAGATATGACTGACCAATATCTGATATGTTCTATCTGGACATTTTTCTAAACAAAGGGTGCAGATTACATAACCAAAATAAGCATTCTTCCAAAAGAATTCTTTTTTCCTGTTGTTATCATTATTATTGATTGTATGTATGATGTGCAGAGGGGGTTGCACATGTGCCACTGTATGTGTGTGGGGAGGTCAGAGGACAACCTTGTGGAGTCAGATCTCTTCCTTTACCCACTGAGCCACCTCACCAGCCCACCAAACAGTTCTTGAGTTTAAAGAGTTCCTCCAGGCTAAAGAGATGACTCAACAGTTAAGAGTGCTTGCTGCTCTTCCAGAGGACCCCAGTTTGGTTCCCAGCACCCATGTGGGGTGGCTCACGACTTCCTGTAACTCCAGCTCCAGAAGATCCAACATCCTCTTCTGGCCTCCCAGTCATCCTTACACACAGACCCAACACAGAGACAGACACACAAATACACATACACATAAGATAGAAAAGAAAGGAAACAGAAAGTTCCTTAAGCAGACCAAAAGGCAAACAAGTTATTATTATTAATTTTTTTTTTGGTATTTTTGAAACAGGGATTCCCTTTAGTCCCAGTTGGCCTGGAGCTTGCTCTGTTGACCAGGCTGGCCTTGAACTCATAGAGGTCCACCTGCCTCTGCCTCCTGAGTGCTGGGATTAAAGGTATCCACAACCACTACACCAGGCAACAAGTTAATTTTTTTGTTGTCTTTTTTGAAACAGGGTTTCCCTGTAGCTCCAGCTGTCCTGGAACTCACTCTGTAGACCAGGCTGGCCTTGAACTCACAAAGATCTGCCTGCCTCTGTCTCCCAAGTGCTAAGATTAAAGGCGTGCACCACTATGCCTGGCCAAGTTAATATTTTTAAATAAGAACTTATTTTCCATGAAAAAGATCTACAGAAAATTCTTTCTCTGTGGTATTTACCCTTTTCCTCAGTCCAGATAAGCATATGTATAATATTTATGAATGTAATATGTAACAGTGCGGTTTTCTACATCGTGGATTGTTCATGCTTCTCTTGCAAACTACATTTTTTCTTTTCTTTTCTTTTCTTTCTTTATTTATTTATTTACTTATTTATTTATTTTGGTCTTTTCAAGACAGGGTCTCCTGTAGCCCCAGCTGTCCTGGAACTCACTCTGTAGACCAGGCTGGCCTTGAACTCACAAAGATCCACCTGCTCTCTGCCTCCCAAGTGCTAGGATTAAAGGAGTGCACCACCACACCCGGCTATTTATTATTTTTATTATGTGTATGAGCGTATTGCTCATGTGTGTGTAGGTGCACCCATGGAATGCAGTGCCCATGAAATCACAGGGGAGCATTGGATTCCCCTGGAACTGGAGTTATAGACAGTTGTTAGCCACCATGTGGGTGTTGGGAATCAAACCTGGGTCCCCTATAAGAGCAGCCAGGGCTCTTAACCTCTGAGCCATCTCTCCAGCCCCACCATTTTTTTTTCTTTTGAGACAGGGTCTCACTGTGTAGCCCTGGCTGACCTAAAACTTCCTACATAGGAAAGTTGGTCTCAAACACACAAGATCCTTCTATCTCTACCTCCCATGTGCTGTGATTAATTAAACACCAAGTTTGATTATCAGACTAAGAAATCAATTGAATCCTTCTGAAACTTTATTTTTGCATTCCCTTTCCCTTTTGGATTATAAAAGTAACAGATGCTTATTGTAGAAAAGGCAAACCTTACAGCTGCCTTTGGAAGTAAAAATCCCTGACAAGCCCGCCCCCAGACTAACAGCTATTAACGTGGTCCACAATCTTTCAGATTTCTTCTATTCCTATACTAACACATATTATATTTACACAACTTGTATATAAATGAGATCTGACATGCCTGCTGTTGGACCATTTTAGTTCATTTTTCACTTAGCTGCTGAACTGTTGTCAGTACCTAAAGATTGAACTCAGCTCTCAGCTGTCTTTTGACAAAGGAAAACATCCATTTCACAGAACCAGAATGCATTTCTAGTATTTTGCTAATGCATGCCTTAATTAAAGCAAGGTCTAAGTGAGAAAGTGAGGCTATTGCCCCCTCCTCCTCCCCAAGAGATGACTCAGGCAGATGCTTGAGATGCCTGCGAGAGATGCCTCCAAGCTTGACAACCTGAGTTCCATCTCTGGAACCCACACCCTGCAAGTTGTTGTCCTCTGACCTCCAAAACACAGTGCAGTGCGCGCGCGCACACACCACCACACACACACACACACACACACACACCACGCACACACAGATCAAAGAAATAAAAATGTAATCATGAAAAATTAAGGATATTGCTGTCTATTGTACCTATCACCATTCCAGGGAAGGGGGCAATCAAAGTAGATTAATAGTTGCTACTACAAAATAGTAAATTGTAGTAACTAAGTCTTTGAAAACCAAATAAGCAGTTAAATCTATGTTTTGAATTAACAGCCAATGGACAACTGTAATGAGGACTGCGTTGGAAAACACCTTCCATGGAATTGCCTTCAGGTAGTGGAGTGTCAGTCTCAGGCATTTTTAACAGTTTGCCATCAGCTAGAAACACACTTCCCAACACCTTAGCACCAGTCTGTTAAAGCTTCTCATTTAGTGAGAAACACAAGGCAGATGATTCAGTGCGCTGGGCAATTCATTAACCCATCAAGGGCTTCCTGGGCCTTGGATAACCAATAGAGAAGGGAATGTAATCCTTAGCAAGCAACAAAGGCGCTGTTGCAGGGATGGGAGCACACACAATCGAAACTGAAGAGGAGCTTTCTTTTTCCATCTGGAACAACCAGTTTTCCCTTGAGTTTACACAGATTTTCAACAAGAATTGATTCTTTTCGTAGCAAAATAGGGCCCTCTCCCCCACCCCCGCTGCCTTTCCCCAAGCTGTCTTGGAAGTGAGAAGTGAAAAATTTGCTAGACCACACTCACAGAAGACAATGAAACATCTAGGATCCCAGGGACTGTGGACCGTCTGCAAAGAACCAAAGGAAGTAGGCCAAGGCTTGCCAGCATCAATACCAAACAGAATACTCATTCTCAGTTGAGCCACAAAAAATCAAACATTAGTCCAGGGAACACCTGAAATCTGTCCTGGTGATACCACAAGCCTCAGAAACTAAGTCTGCGATGTTCTTGTCCATTGCTTTGAAACTTCTGGGATTATAAGGAGATGCTGAAGGTAGGCCTAAGGAAGTGTTTAGTGGCAATGTTGTATTATTATTTTCCAAACCATCACCTCTTTCTATGCATTTCTCTATTTTATGAGAAATTTTGATGCCTTACTATAGAATCCCCCTTTCCAACTGTGAAGTTTAACAGCGCAAAATGTTAAACTAATTATACCCACTCATCACTAAATCTTGTGTTTGCTATCATCAATACAAGTTCCAACAAGCACATTGGTAGAAGATTCATATACGTTCTCAATGTAATGCTCTGAAAGTAATAAAGTAGGTTTGGAAGGATAGAAGGAGAATACTTGAAATTTCTTATGCTGTTTGGAGAGATTTCACTTTTTTTTGAGACTCCCATTTTCATTAGTAATTTTATTAATAAGTATTAAGATAACCAACCATTCCATTTTGCTATAGACTGTCTTGGTTCATGCCTGTGTTCCCAGAATAATAAGTAATGCCATCTACTTTCTCTTTCAAGAGTGTTCTGGTTTGATTGCTGTGAGAAAAGATGTTGCAGAAAAGAATTATAGGGTAAAACAGGATGAAGCACAGTTGGAGCTCATTAAGAAGAAATTTTCAGAGTTAAGCATTAGCTTTAGTAGAAAGAGATGCTTAGGTAAAGGATAAGGGACGCCCAAATGTGGACATGGGCTTCTTAGGAGAAAGTCATGCTTAAGTAACTTAAAAAAATAGTTATGGGGCTGGAGAGATGGCCTAGTGGTTAAGAGAGCCGACTGCTCTTGCAGAGGACCTGGGTTCAATTCCCAGCACTGACATGGCGGGCGGGAACCGCCTTTGACTCCAGTTCCAGGGGAATCCGACACCCTCTTCTGACCTCCGTGGCATTGCACGACATGGGTGCACAAACCTACATGCAGACAGTACATTCATACACATAAAAAATAAATAAAATAAAAAAATAGTTATGGGGCTGGAGAGATGGCTCAGCTGTTTAGAGCACTGGCTGCTTTTGCAGAGGACCCAGGTTCAGTTCCTAGCACCCACATGACAGCTAACAACTGTCCCTATAATTCCAGTTCCAGGGGATCTGACACCCTCTTCTGATGATGTAGGTGCACTTACATACATATGCAAACAATACACTCATAAAAGTAAAACATATTTTTGGGGGCTGGAGAGATGGCCTAGTGGTTAAGAGCGCCGACCGCTCTTACAGAGGACCGGGGTTCGATCTCCAGCACCCACAGTTGCAACCGTCTGTCTAACCCAATTCCAGGGAAATCACAGTTCCAGGGGAATCCGACACCCCTCTTCTGACCTCCGCGGCATTGCACGGCTCGGGTGCACAGACCTGCATGCAGACAGTACATTCATACACATACAGAAATAAATAAATTTAAAAATAAAACATATTTTTAAAATATTCATTTATTGTATGTGTGTGTGAGTTTATGTATGTGCCCCATCTGGATGAAGAAGCCCAGGGAGATCACTCTAGTATTTTAACAATAGCTATGTATATGATTTTGGTTATACTGATCGAAGGATTTCTCACAGGGTATTTCAGGATATGCATTGGATAAGAGCAGAGGCTGGTAAGGTAAAACCATATGTTACAAGCATTTTACAAGGGAATTGAGACATTTTTTCACTGTAAATGAAGTTTTTACAGCTGGGAAGGAACAAGGCCATGTACATTTGGGTCTTGAGCATGATTTACTTCTTTTTTAAAATTTATTATTTTATGTGTATTTATGTACTGTCTGCATGCAGGTTGGTGCACCTGTGTCGTGCAATGCCGCGGAGGTCAGAAGAAGGTATGGATTCCCCTGGAACTGGAGTCAAAGGTGGTTCTCAGCCGCCGTGTGGGTGCTGGGAATTGAACCCAGGTCCTCTCCAAGAGCAGTCAGTGCTCTTAACCGCTGAGCCATCTCTCCAGCCCCAGCCCTGAGGTTTTTAAAGAACGTTGACATATATGACACTGTATATGGCAGTGGTTGCAGTAGGTGGGTCCAGAAAGTGTTTCGCTTCTTCCTCTGTCCCTACCTTCTAAAATCATGCCAAATAAAGATCAACCTCAATGCTTAACTGCTTACTATGTGGTGCAAACTCTCCATTGCTCTCTCCATGTTACCAGATTGTCTCCCTTGGCCTCACAAATATAGAAATTCTTGAGATGATCTAAGACATATTTTGTTAGATTGTATCCATGTTGGAAGAAGATGCACAAAGATGCTGACTGTGATGACTTCAGAAGAGTGAGTGTTATTGCTTCTGCACTTTTATTTATTCCATAAGTATATAGCACTTCAATTTTTCAAAATTAGTTTTAAAAGAATACATGTATAGTCAATTTGCTTTGTGCAAGATATAGGAGTGCACAGAGCTTAGATCAGGAATTTGGCAGGACCACCTGAAGCACAGCAAAGAGCTAGAACCAACCCAAATGCCCCTCAAGTGACGAGTGGATAGAGAAAATGTGGTACATCTTCACAATGGAGTTCTATGCAGCAGTAAAGAAAGATGACATCATGAACTTTGCAGGCAAATGGATGGAGCTAGAAGATATCATGCTAAGTGAAGTAACACAGTCCCAGAAAAACAAACAACGAATGGTATCCTCATCTGTGGGTGCTAGCACCAATTACCTAATTGTATGGCAAACTGAGCAACGTTAATGTGATCTGAAAACAACTGTGCTCTTATATTGTGAATCCCTTAAAAAATAAGTAAAAATTAAAATAAATAAATAAGTGTAGCATTAAAGAAAAAAAGATATATAATATACATATTTTAGGTGTTTCTAAGGCATCTGGGAACCCTTTATTTAGAAAGAAAGAATAAAGAACCAGATCTATGGTATGTTTCCTGTAAATTGCTTTGGAGTGATATGGTATTTTTCAGTGTTATCTCCCAATTATCAGGGTAATTGAAGAGAGGGATAGCTTGAGGAAACAGTGGAACTGTAGCTTTTCCTTTCAAACTTTTCATGGCCATTTTAACCCAATCACTTAAACAGATACATTAATTATTTCCTCTAAGGATTGGCTTTCCAAAAAGGATTGGCTTTCACTTTTTTCCTTTCATTTCTCTGACCTGGCTCCTAGGACAGGGGAAGATCCAAATGGCTAGCAGAAGAATGAAGACTTGAAGAAACTGTGAAATTGTTTTCCATTTTCAAGGGCTATAAAAATGTGGTTTCTGCTTAGTTCTGATTTTACAGGAGGACAAAAAGTGAATAAAAGATAAGCTGACATACAATCTAGAATTGACAATGGCGTCAGGTACCCAGCTGCGATCTTCTTCACTTTGCTCCCCCCTCTTGCCTCCCCCACACTTGATTCTCTAGTTGTCTGTGAAGACTTTACTCCAGGTTTCCCTGTTCTTCCCCGCCTGACAGCTCCCCTCTTCTGTCTTTGTTCTCTAGCAGTCTCTTACGGGACTTAATTGAATTAGTTTCTTTAATCATCTGCACCAGTCCTTCACTACTAATCAGGTTATAACTTCCTTCAGGGTAGGGACAGAGCAGGTAGTCAGTCCTAACAAAGAATTAATGAATGAAACCCAGAGATGTTTCACTACATCTCCAGTGTGGAACTATGTCTCTAGTGTGTGACAGGAGGGGGAAGGGATGAACTGCAGAAAACCCTGTACACCATTGTGATGGTCCCTCTGGAAGGAATCCCCTAGGATCAGTGCAGCCTGGCTTTGAGTTGACTCACTGCTCAGAGCTCAGAAACCCTGCCTTTGTTGAGTATTGGTTTGAAGGGCTTTTTGTAATCGCTTCTCTTTGCAGTTTCCTTAGTCTTTCTTTTTTTTTTCCTGAGAAATTGGAGTAGATCTTTGGAAACAACGTGCATTCCACATACACCTATTGTTATTCTTGGCTTAGCTGAACACAACATTCTGGATAAGCTGGCTTAGGAGACATAGTGACTCATGTCATTTTCTCTGTAACCAGGGTGACCTGGAGCACTTCAGGCCGAGAGGAAATTGGTTCTTGCACTCTGGTTCCGTCATTCCTCCTTGCAGAGTCTGGGCTCCATCTCCGAATCCTATCAACATGACTGAATTAGTTGCTGCTCCATCTGATATTAATAGTGATGGCGCCTGGCTACAGGAAACCTTCCCTGTTCTGCTAAAAGAGGTTGTGACCTATTTGCACACGAACTTAATGGGAGCGTGAAAATCTGCATTTGACTATAGCTTTAACATCAACAATCAGAGACAGCGATGTGAACTGGGCAGCCTCTTAAAATCCCAGTAAGATGCTATTAGCTATTCAAATGTTGTGAATGAGTTTAATATGTATTGGCTCCATTTCTAACGTCAAGCTGAGATCTACTGGGGAAATCGGCACTTGGAAGGAGAGTGGGAAAGTGGAAGGCTACAGGAAGTGCCAGAGGGAAAGAGATCTGGAGGCAGTGGAATCATTACTAAAAACCGCAGGCCTGGTACTGCACAGAAGACTGGAGAGGGTGGGGAGGGTTGAGTCTGCACTGAGCTTGGGGAGAATGCAGTCAGTGGTAGAGAAATGTTTGGAAAAGAATTCTGAGAGGATCAGAGAGGCCTTCGACTGTGAATAAAGTGGCCTTTTATTGTGTTTGTGATCAGCTAGGTAGTAAAATAAAGAATTGTGAGGCAGTCTAAGGTGACACCTGCAGGGAACGCTGACATGGTTAAGTGTGGGCAGGATGGAAGAAATTATGACAGACCTAAGGCTTTTCAACAGAACATGCTTGCTTGTTTCACTTTCCCATACTATGTAGACAGAAAACTTCAGAAACATAAACAAACACAAAGGACCCAACAAAGCAGCAAAACTGGAAGGTAAAAGTCTTTCCCATTGGGGCCCATAAGCCACTGGTCTTCGTCTACATATATATTGCACACATGTAGACTGTTTTTTAAAATGTAAACTATACTTCGCTGCACACATTGTCCTATAGCCTGCTGATCTTGAGATGTGCTGGAAAGCTGGCTGTGAGCAATTGTTCTGCATCTTCATGTGGTTCTATATACTCTGTCCCTCCCACCCCACCTGCTTGCCCAGCAGGAGGTTGATCTCACGGAGGCTGATCGCTATGGAAGGACCCAGGAGTCTCTTGTTCATTGACAGAGTAAATGGCTCAGCTTAAAATAATAAGGCTCTCTGCTGTGTATCTTACTCTGCATATATTTTCTTCCTAAGTATGAAAAGCTTTTAAGTAAGCATGTAAGATAAAATGAAATAGATTGATTAATGTGATCTACAGCCTAACATTTAGAGCATCCCATTTGTGAAACTAAACCATGTAATCACAGCCTGGGGTAAGAAAGCTAAGTCGGCACATAAGAAAAATCTGGAAGGAGAGACGCATTCACCGTATGCAGGAAGGTGCCGGCCCCAGATCCTTCCTCCCAGCTTTTATGTTTCATTACTTACTTTTCCCCCATTTGAGACAGGATCTTGCTATATAGCCCAGGCTGGCTTTGAACTCGTGCTTGTCCTGCTGAGCTATGAGATTACGAGTGCATGCCACTACAGCCAACATGTTTTGTTTTGTTCTGTTTCTGAGATTCTCTCATGTAGTTCAGGTTAGTTTTGAGCTCCTGATCCTCCTACCTCTGCTTCCCAAGTGCTGGGATTACAGACATGTGCCCCATACCCAGCATGCTTTCATACCTAAGAAATATTGTATTTAATTTCTCTAAATCGCGACACTCAAGGCGCACGCAGTCTCGCTGCGCCGCTCCCGAACCGTTGTGTGTTGTTGGTGTGTTGTGTTTGCGCGAGCTATAAGCCGTGCACTTGACCTGCAAGTGCCTGTAGAAGCCCGAGGCTCGTATCTCTCTGGATCCTGAGAGTTACAAGAACGGTTTGTGTAGCAGCCCTGATTGTGGTGCATGGAATAGGAATGAGTGGTCTTCTCCAAAGGCAAGTCAGCTTTTACACTGAGTTGGGCATCTCTCCAGCCCCATGTGTTTCATACTTTGGTGATTGGTTAGAAAGTGTTGAGCCCTAAATATTTCTTTAGTAAGAACCCTCCTGCATGTCCATTCTAATCTCCTATAGTTGCAGACCCTCTGTTCTCAATGGTGTAATTTCTGCAAAAAACAGAGACCTTGTCTTCCTGCCCCTAGGTTTGCTCCCCTTTACTTCCTCCTTCCATTTGTTGTGTCAAAATGACCTTCTAAATATGCGACTTATAGTATATATTATTATGTAATATGTATATGTATATAATGTAAATATGTATCTGTATCAGTGTATATGTTACTGGTATATTGTATATTGATGCCCAAGTTCTATTTACTGTCATTGTGTAACAAGCCAGCCTAAAACATCTATCATTTTACTGTGCTTGCACATTCCATGGATCGGGAATTCTGAGCAGGCATAACTGAGTTGGTTTTTCTCTGCCCTTATTATCTAGGCTCTGGTCTCTTGAGTGGAGGGGGACTGAACAGCTGGCGTTGAAGGTGGCCTCCTCAGACGCTCCTCTAGCGGGCTTGTTTTGCCTGCTGGTCTGCAGTGCTGAAGGACTGGCTCCACTGGGACAGACTCCTATGCAGCTTTCCAATTTCGTGGCCTCAGAGTGGTCTTGTGCTTGCGTGCTCCTAGTGCAGTATCCACAAGGTGCAGACTCACAAGGAACTTGGTGAAAGCCTCCTGGCTTCTCGTGACCCTGCCTTAGAAGTCACAAGCTTCATTTCTACTCTATTCTATTGGTCAAGGCAGTCATAAGTCTGCCTTAGTTCTAGGACAGGAAGTAGGAACTGCACCCTTGATGGGGAAAATCTCAAAAACTTTGTTCTGTTTTACAATAACTTATTACAATTTGTCTACTTAGTATTTAACATTTTTTTTTGTTTTGGGGTGTTCTTTTTTTTTTTTGAGACAAGTCTTAAGTGTCATCTCCTGTAAGCCCCAGCTGGCCTAGGAATTCACTATGTAGACCAAAATGGCCATGAACTCAACCAGACTCATGGTCCTCCTCATCCTCCCAAGTGCTGGATTAAAGGAATTATTCATGGATGTAAAGAGAGGCCTCATGAATACAAGCTATCTTCAGGCCATGAAAAGAAGGCCAGAAAAATCCTTTGCAAGATTTAAGTCAAAGCCAGGGCTTCTTTATGGGGAGTGGCTCTAGGCTGTATTTTTATTTTTCCTCTTGTGCTCGATCTGCTTATTGTGTCAATTACTTCCTCCATACTTTATAACCAAAATTAAGAAACTATTATATATAGAATCATTGTTGGAGAAATTCTTGAACTAATTGTCTTCTTAAGTTCTGGGTGATCCTTAGAGTGTTTGTACTTGTGACTTTTTTCTCCTGAGACAGGCCCTAGAGAATGTTTTTGGTTCAAGGACTGGAACATTGCTAGTTCAATTTGAGATTTTATTTTGTGGGTAGTAGAGTATTTGGCTGCAGTGGTGCAAGAGCACTGCTAGTTTGCTTGTCAAGGAACCAGGTTAGGTTGTTCCCAGCAAACCTTGTGTGGGTAACAACTTGAATTTAAGCTGAAGTTCTAGGTTATTTGATGCCCTCTTCCAGCCTCTGTAGGCACTGAACAACACTGAGGTGCACTTACAATACATATGCAGGCAAATCACTCAATACACAAGAGGTTATATAAATTTTCTTAAAAAAGAGAGAAATATTTCATTTTTTTAATTGTTAATTTATTTATTTGTTATTTATCTTTTGTATTGGTGTAATAATGACTGTCGCAATGTAGGCGTTTGTTCACCCATTTCGGTGCAATGACTGCAGAGGTAGAAGAAGGGCCTTGGATTCTCTCCTGAAAAAATGGATTCTCCCTGAATTGGATGTTACAGATCGTTCCTTAGTTCGATCCATGTGGGTGCCATATATCGAACCTGGGTCCTCTGCAAAGAGCAGGGTCTAGTGCTCGTTAACTGCTGCTCTCCATTCTATCTCACAGCCCAAGAGAGATGAATTATTCTTAGGCGAACGAAAATGCTTGCACCATTTACAGAAGGGAACAGGACCTCTCGAACCGAACCTGTAAAATGAGACATGACCCACACCAACGAAGAATAAACCTTCAGAGGAGCAGGAGCAAGCTTGGCAGAAGGTTCTTTGTAAGAGCTGCAAGTGCTCCTAACAGCTCATACAACTAATGTCAGTCATCAATTCTCTCTGACCAATTTGCCTCTAATCCCAATGCCTTTGACTAGGGGAAAGAACATTTGGTGGTAGGAGACAAGGGGAACAGCTCGACTATATGCAATTCTTTCTTATTGTTAGGTTCAAGGATTAAGAAGACGGATGGATGGAAGGTAGTTATGATTTCAAATGGATGAACCGATTGTAAATGAGTCATCTCTCACTTAGGTATGTGTTTTGTCTACTCAATAACTGAGATTCTTCTATGTACTGAATGGAATCAGGAAGATAGAGGTACTCAAGAGCAGCAGCGAAGAAGATTTTTCTTTAAAATACGTTTTTCTCTAACAGAGCTAACGATGATCCATCAATAGTGTCAATACAACATGTATTGATTATTCCTCATCTGCATTTTCGCAAACTTGGGTGTTATGTTTATTGTTGTTTCTTTTTTTATTTTGTGTTTGTTTTTGAGGAATATAGGGTCTCACCTAATAACCCCACTGAGCCTGGGGTATGAGACTCCAGGTTATGAACAAGCTGGCCGTGTGATCTCCACGGGACTGGACCTGCTATCTGCTTCCAAAGTCACTGAGATTAAAGCGTCTACCATGCCTGGTCCGTTGTGATTTCCAAGATGGTTTTAGTATTTGGAAAATATATTGCTTGTTATTATTTAAATGGATATCTATATCTGGTTGTGGTAACTTACATCTATAAGCTCAATACTGGGGAGGCTCTGGTAAACAGATTTCTACCAGTTCAAGACCATACTGGTTTATACAGAAGTGACTCTAGGCCAATCTCAAGATGACCTTGTTTCTCAAGGAAACAACGAAACAGACTGGAACGAAGTTGCCTGGAACTATAAGAGAAAGGCCAATCAGTCCGCAACTGAAGAGTAAACACAAGTTCCCGTCTTTATTTTCGCAGGGAAATGCAACTCTTTGGGTGACTTGCGATGGCCCTCTTGGGTGAAACGACCAAGGAAAAAACGGCCAACGCTATAGGTGGGTGTTGGCTACGCGGATGTTTTCTTTATATGGGCAGATGGAGGGAGAACGTGACCATGTGTCAGGATTGGAAATATTGCCAATACGGCCGAGACTCAGGCACTGGGCGGTGGGTTTCTCGGTCTGGTGGTCTCTCTGGAATCTAGGACTAGGTGTTGGCTTCATCCAGTGGTCTGCATGGACTTTCTTTGCACTTTTGCAAGTGGACTCCTGACTGGAAGAGAAGCGCAGGGACCTCCTCGGCTCCATGCCATCTTGGCTTTTGTCCCAAACCTCCAGCCTAATAAAGGGAAAACAAAAAAGCATACCTCATTGAACCACTTCCATGTTTAAAATATTTTGATGTCTTTGATTTTTTTTTTTTTTTTTTTTTTTTTTTTTTTTTCCTTTTTTTCTTTTTCCCTTCACATCAGTCCTCATCGTGTTAGCCCACACCTGACCTTGAAGTTGTAACCCTCCTGCCTCAGCCCTCTTGACTACTCATGGTGCTCTAGCCCCTTAACTGATGTCTTCTGACCCCTACTTCCGATCACTAGCCACACCAGCACATATGAAAATAAATTGCCCAGCCAGGCCGTGGTGTGCACGCCCTTTAAATCCTAACGCACTCAGGAGGCCTCAGAGGCAGGCGATCTTTGTGACTTCAAGGCCACCTGGTCTTAAGCAGAGCGAGTTCCAAAAGTGACAGCTGGGGCTTACTATGGGAGACACCCCTCCTCTCAGAAAGACAAAAAAAAAGTTCTCTCTCAAAAATCATGGATTCTCCTATCTCTCTCCTCTGCTCAGGCTGGTTCTTTGGTTGGAGGAATCTCATAAATTCCTTTCCCCATTCCCCTTTCCCCAAAGCACTGGCTCCAATCCAGCCTTCAGCTCAAGTACTTACTATCTTTGCAGATCAACCCTCAGTCAGGAGATCCTATAGGTAAGAGATGGACTTTCTAGATAGCATGTCCAATCCTGCCAACCTGAGAATCAGAGAACCAGAATCAGGTAACATCATTGACTCTCTGTTTCCCTTAACAACTCAATGTGTAAGCAATGGCTGGTATTCAAAGTTTAGTAAGCAGGAAGGATCAGGAAAGGCTGAAGAACATGGTCTTTGATCATCAAACTGGAGATAACCAAAGCTGTTAAGTTCTTTGTACCTTCCTAAAGCAAGACAGAGAGTCCCATGGAGGGCTTTGGAGGCAGATAAGTGCAGGGCCTCAGTCCCGCAATCGAACAGGTGGAAGAGGGTACAGTGTGGGGTTACTCCAGTAACATCCTGGAAACCATATCCAGGATGCAAATCTGTAAAATCCATTTATTCCCACACAGCCAGTAAGCTTAAAATACTACTCTGCGGAAAGGCCTGGGTGTTGTGTGATTCACTTCATTACATTGTGGTGACATCACCGTCCCAGTGGGCCATGACCTTCAGACTCCCATAGCATCACAATCATCCCGAACACTCGCGTGGGATCTCATTTCCGAAAAGGGGTGTGCGGCAGCAATGCTTCTCATTGACTATTCGATGATGCATCTTGCTGACAGAAGACCAGGGGTCCCCTCGTTGCTTTTATTCTTCATATTTGTACGCCTCCGCCTGTGTCGCTGAGCATGATTAGTACCGAGCATGGTGTTCAAGATACATCTCGAGTTTCAAGATTGCCTGTCCCACGACAAGCTATAATTACATCGCTTTGTATAACTTCAAGCAGCCCTGACTCTGGCCTAAACTCCAACAGGACATTTTTAAACTTAAAAGAGATCTCTGCAGGTCTGAAATCACTACCTTAGCTGCAGGATTGATCCTCTCTTTCCGGTTACTCTTGTTATAACCTTTTGAGTTATAAGTCTTCTCTTCTGAATCCTGAGCTCCTATAGGACTATTTAAATTCTCTCCAGTGCTCAGACAGGAAGTGTTGAGAATCCCATTGAACCTCTTGGCCAAGAACAAAAAGCCCAAAAGCCACATTTGCTGAGAAAGTAGTACCATACAGAGTTTAGATAACTGATTATTTTGCTTAGAAGTTTGTGATGCACCTGTATCACACCTTTTTAAAAAAAATTTAAATCTAATAAAATAAAACACATTGTGACCAGTTTTTTCTTTTTTTTTTCTTTTTTTTCTTTTTTGGCTGTATTTTTACATTGTTTTGTTTGCATAAGCCCTTATATTGCTTCCTTAGTACAGTAATGTTTTCCCCTCACGTCTAGATATCAGCCACTGGATGCTTACGGTCTTAAGTTCTAATCTGATTTGTTACAGATATGCCTCTTAGTCGCCTGTTAAAAATCTCAGATAGGGAAGATTGTAATACTTCATATTTGTACAATACTTAAAGGCTTGTAAACATAACAGTATTTCACAAAGTCCTCTCCTTAACAAGTACAAATCATCATTTAGAGCTTTTTTTTTTTTGGTAATTTTTGAGTCACCGGGTAATTCTCATCGACTTTCTGTCTAGTCCCCAGCTGCCATTGAGTCACAATTCTAAGGACCAGCTGGCCCTTGAAACTCACAGAGATGCACCTAACCTGCCTCTCCCCGAGTGCTGGGATTAAGATGCGCAACTGCGACTCACCATGCGGCCATCCATTTTGGATATTTGTTACAGATGGAGTGAAGCTAGTGCTAGTAAACACCTCTCTGTCACCCCGAGAACCTTGAAGAGGTGGTGAGAGAGATCAGAAGTTCAAGGTCAACCTTCAGGTGCATAGCTTGGGATACATGAGAACTTGTCTCATTTTTCTCTTTTTTTTTAATAGGTGAAAAAAGCAATTAGTAAGGATAGTTGATTTGTCTGCTGTTATAGAGTTAATTAATGCCAGCTACCAACTTGGCTAACTCCACAGCTCTCTCTGACTTGGTCAGTATAAGTCAATATGGTAAGGCCATTAATAACTGACTTTATAGATGCTTGTGGTTAAGAGTTGAGAACAAAATCAACAGTGACTATGTCTCTTCGATGATTATTTCAAAATCCTTCTGTGAGACAGCTGGGACCACATGAAGTGTCTGAAAAAAATAAACATTGCCCCAAGAATTTATCTAATGTGTATGGCTTTTCTTGAAGCCTGCACAGGTTTTAGTTCAAATCATTTCGAGGATGAATTGAAAAGCGTAGCCTATATCTTTAGTGAATAGTCAGACTCTCTCTCCCTTAGCAGCATGACTTGGCCAATGAATTAGAGGAAAGAGAGTTTCACCTCCTTCGAGGACCTCTTCTAGCCTGTCTCCTGGGATAAATTTCCAGGACAAGTTAGGGAAGATTTTCATTATGGAAAATTTGAACATTCATCTTATCCTCTAATTATGTCTTCTGTGCTTTTTGATTTAATAAGATCAAACAACATTTCTCTCTGAAAATCAATATGTGGCGAGGCAACAAGTAACAGCTTGTTTAAATAGTCGATAATATAGGATGTCACGTCTCAGTTCTGACAATGAGTAGCAATCTCTGACCCCGTATCAGCAAGTGAAACGTTCACCCCCTGAGGCATTGTTTCCCCTCAGTCTAACACGCAGCTGGGTTATGCAAACTTCTTGATGCCTATTTCCTTCATTTCCATTTGGAGATCATCTCTTCTCATCTCTATCCTCTGCTCTATCAACTTAATCTGGGAATGTAGAACTTGAGCCAAAACATACTCCTGAAAGCCCCTGGCCACAAAACAATTCAGCCCTGAACCCATGACCCTGTCTAATTAGGTGGCATCTGAGCACTCAAGGGGAGTTTGGTGCCACTCCTGGGTGCTGTTTCCTTCTGAAATAGTGAGGCCTCTGGAGTAGCTATGTAACTTGGAGCAAACAGCCTTCCTGCCTTCCTAACAGGGCACCTGCAGGAATGCAACCAGCAGAAGAAGGTGGATCCCAGGCAGGAGATGGAGATGAGGTTTAATAATATTGTTTAAGCCCCGTCATCTGAAGTCAGCAGTGTGTTTATTAATACGATCACAGTGTGTGAGATGTGTGAGAGCCAGATAAGCTTCCGCTTATCACTATCTTCATGATTTTAGCACGTGTGTACCAGTATGCGCAGAATCAAGAGAATCCTAATGATATTCTACCTAGATGTGAGGATGAAAGAAAATACAGTGCTGGGCACACAGTCAGTGCTCAGTAAAGCTTAGCTTGATTGTACCTCTGCTCAACCAGTCCAGAAAACTTATTTTGAATATCAACAAACCTTTTCCAGCTATGAGAAAAATCTAGTCCTAGTGGCAGGTGGAATTCCATGAAATACATTATAAATGCCAAAAAGGCTTTCCTATCCCCACAAAACTCTGACTCTCTGTGTGTGTCTCTGTTAACCTAGAGTCTCTCGCTGTCTCTTTCCTCCAATCCCCTCTCAACTCGTCCTCTCCGTCCATTTTCTCTCCCCGTACATACTCTCCAGCTTGAAACTTGACAAGTCTCTCTAGGCTGCCAAAAAAAAGTACCCCCCATCCCACCGTTGTAGAAGTTTTCGTGAGGGGAACTAGAGAGACGGCTCAGCATAGTTCAAGCTCGACGCTCTTGCAAGGACCTTGTCGATTTCCAGCACCACCATGGCAGCTAACCGTCTTTACAGCCGGTGTGGTGTACATGCCTTGTATCTCTCAATTGACTGCTGTGAATGGCACGGCTAGGCAGTCTCCTGTGACGGTCTCCAAGAGCTAGGCACTATGTCTACAGACGAAGTTACAGGCGCCCACTTGGGGCTAGAAGTACCTCGACCCTGTCTCGAAACAACACCAAAAGAAAGAAACAACAAAACAAAAAAAATAACTGACTCTTGTATTACTCTTGAGACAAGTGCTTCTTATTTCGCAAAAATAAAGAGCCTCGCTGTGATGAGTTCATTGTAGCTCCATTTCTGAAGCCACACATAACAGAATCTACCCACACCCTGCGTGGAACTAGAAGAAGGTATCGCGCAGACGCGACCCTCGACAGAGATACCGTCCAGTGTCTCCTTTCACAGATATTGCTCTGCCCTGTGCAGGTACCCTCTAGCGAATTTTTCACTCCACCATAATCATACGAAAAGCACCGTAAAATTTTGCGATTTAGAGAGTGACTCTTTTGGCTAATACATGCCCTATTCGATTTACCTTCATTAGTTTAAATACTTCTTTTTTAATTTAACTTTGTATTTCTGTACTGGTCTGTAATCTTTACTGTCTGCAATGCAGGTGTGGTGGCAGCTAGTAGTCGTGCATAGTCCGGCGCTGAGAGGTCAGAAGCCTGAGCGGTGCGAAATCCTGGACTGTTGAGTTCCCTGGCATATTGTAGTTCAGACAAGTGTTCTTGGCCACCATGTTGCTGGGGATCGAACACCGGGTCCTAAATTGTGGAGCAGCGGTCGTGACGCTTCTTTATGAGCTTCTTAGTTCAGTCTCTATTCTCTTCCATGCTTCCCGAATCCTTAATTATAATCTACCCCACAGACTGTAACCTCATTTTCCTGTCCTTTCATCTGCTCATGGCATAGTCCCACATATCTATTTATTCACCTACTTATTCATGCCATATTTTCCTATAGGTAACCAAACCAATATCACACCAGCCAGCCAAAGCGCGGTTGGAAAAGCGCCCCGGGGCTGCAGTGGTACGTTACCCGCATCTGATATTAGCCCACATGCTCCACTCTAATTAAAACAACACACGAAGCACTGTCCTATGGCCATGGACGCGCAGCCTTCTCGTCCTTCGCGCCAGCCGCATGCCTCCGATGATCCACCTCTAAAGCTGCCCCAAGTTCGAGGCAATCAAAAGACGAACCTCCTCGATCAGAGTCATGTGGGCACCGTCGCGCCCAACGCGCGATGGAGTAGACGGAATGCCCGGCTCACCTCGCTCTCATTAAACATACCTGCACAACGTGTCACCCTAGTGCCCGTCCTCTGCTCGAAGCAGCCCCATGATCGCCATCCGGCTTACTCCAAGAAATAAAGCTCTGAAGGGAACCAATAAATAGCACACGCAGAACATGCGCAACAAAGGCGGGCAACGCCGCCGCAGGACCGAATGTAGTATTGTAGTCGGAAGGTCTACTTCTTCTTCCCCTAGTTAGATTCAAGTTAAACATACTTTCTCTTTGTGTATTAGTGGTCAGCCCAAGTCCACCTTTGGTCCACGTTGAATTCTTTCCCTAAACACTACATGACAATATCGTCTCTCCAAAGACAAATCGCAATGAAGTTGAGCCTGAAAACAGAGGACAGAAATAAATTTAAAGCTTCTTTGTCTAGAACTAAGGAACATACACTTGCACCCTGGTAAGGAGCTGAGTCATATATTAACAGATAAAGGAGCTTGTTCTATGGGCACAGCTTATTACACTCGAAAAACAGCGTCACAGAAGGGATTTAGACTTACATGTTTCTCTTCCTTTCTTTCACTTGCCTTTCATCTTTTCTTCCAGTTTTGTTTTGAATTGTGTTGTTCTTTCCTCCTTTTTTTTGTTGTTATTTTTTTTTTTTTTTTTTTTTTTTTTTTTTTTTTTTTTTTTTTTTTTTTTTTTTTTTTTTGTTCTTCTTTGTTTTTGTCTCCACCCTCTACCCCGATTTGCGCTTACCTTCTTTTCTTCACCCGTATCCCCGTACACACGCATCCGGGTGCGTTGGCGCATTGCCTCCTAAACCCCACCATGCACTTGGAGGCACCGAGGTAGGATTGGATCTCCTCTTGTGATTTCGAAGAGCCAGCCTGGTCCGTCACTAGAGTGAAATGTGTCCACGAAAAGTCTTGGTGCGATGAAGTAGGTAGGACGGCCTGCCACTTCTATGAGATGACCAGCTAGCCATCGAATAAAAAAAATAGCAAATAAAAAAATAAAACATTAAAAATAGGTACAAAAGGTAACAAGGTTATGAGTAGATTGACAGTAATTCGAACGGCAGCTCCAGCAGCACCGACCCGAATGCTCCGTTTCCTACTTGGCTGAAGGATCTTGGAGAAGTACGGCATCCTTCCCCACCCACAATAGGCCGGTACGATAAACATCCTTGTCGAAACAAACGTCAGACATTGCATTTGGATCTCAGTCTGCGGTCCTGGAAGCTAAGCGCGAATCCTGTAGTCAGGAGAAGCAGATGGGCAAATCATATTCTTCTAGCCACTTTGCTGCCCCTTCACCTTGCATGGCTCTGGAGCCACATTCCCGCCAGATGCCTAAGCACAGGAGAAAAAAGTAGGGATGTCAACGCAGAAGGTATTGCCTTAAGGCCTGGTTGGACGGTGTCTTATGGAGAAGCATACCTTGTTACATGGCAGAAGTTGATGGAGAGTCTTACTGAGATAGAACAAGAAAAGCTGCGATCAACGCCTTCGAGAAGAAATAATGGATAATCATACATAGGCTATATACTCCTCCTCTACCCACACAGCATATTATTCGAATTTTACTTTCCAACCAAAATCCCTGCATAAGTTATCAAGTTCGTATATGATAAGATCTTCTTTTGATTTACTGCTATTTGTAGATGATAGTTCTGATAGTCCTGTAAGGTGCAACTTCCCCTCGATCACCATCCCTGCTCACCTACTTAATTGATATTTAGTAATTATTTGCCTCCATGCTGTGTATCTGTATTGCATTCCCCTAGGCACTTAATTGTGTTAGCCCCAATATCTAGTTCTTACCAATTGTAAGTGCCTCCCAATTTAGACCTGATCCTCATGGATATTGGATCAGTAATCGAGATTGAATCTGACCAGTAACCTATATTCTAGTGTGTAGTGCACTAGCTGTATGACCAAGAAATGGTCAAGTCCAAGAATTTTAGCAATTATCATACGCATGATATGTGGACAGAATTTGTAATCAAGACGATCCTTCACTATATCTAAACGAAGATGCTTAGTTACTATGATATTTGCGGAGCTACCTCCAATTTACACATCCCATTACAAAGAACATAGCTCTTCCCATCCCCTCAAATAGCCCACAAGATTTCGATCGATTATCCAAGCCTCGCATATTCCTCAACGCTACTGCCATGCTTCTGTTGTTCAGGAAACGAATTATGATTGAAGTTCCTTAACGTGGCGGTCACTACGAGTAGTGACCTCGTTTTACACCAATTGTGATAACTATCTTGTCTAGCAACCAGTTGTGGTAGAACTGGCTGTCACCCATTATTAAAGCAGTATCTGACGACGAGGTGGTCCCTAGAACGATACCGCTCCCGCTCCTTGGGTCAAAGCAAAGCTTCTAGAGATGAGTCACACACTCGGCTCTTAGACAGCGCTGGAAGCCCGCCCAATAATGTCGAAGGAATGTTGACATGGGATGGCAATCTCGAGAAAAAATGAGCGAACACCAGCTGACTCATGCAGACGAGACGAATAATGAGGAGCTGGGGAGATCGGCGGACCAGAGTGTTTAAATATTGGCATAGCTGCGAGAACCCTGAATATTGCCGGTCTTATTTGTAAACCCAATACCCAGGTCATTGGTTATTTTATGTGTGTGTTGCTTTTTTTTCCTATGTTGAGGTTATTTTGGCGACCCTGGGTCTCCCTGTACGGCGTCAGGTCTCAGCTGTCCTGATGGTGGATGCTCTGATGATCCCCGGGAGTGCCCACCTTGACCTTCACACGATCCACTGCGTTTAGTCTCTGGCTCCTGCAGTTGCTCTTTTCTGACGATAAGGCATGCCCTCGTGATTGCAAACGAGCCAAAACCCGCGGGTGCATCAAACTATACCACTCGCCAGCAGCTAGCCTCTCTTTCCCTCCAAGGCCTTTTTATTAATTACGAGCAAGATAAGACAGCATTATCCGAATTAAATAAATAACCACATGATCCAAATGGGAAGGATTAAGATCGTTGATGATTTTTAAGACTTATTAAAGGAGCACGTTATGTCCTGACTATAAAGGTATCCAGTAGGAACAGTTCGCTACGAAAAACTTTGTTTCCACAATAACAGAAAGCCTAATGGATAATATTGGCAGCACTATCCATCCACTGAATGTCGATGGCACAATGAGTCCGTTCTTCCCAATATACACTGTTCCTTTGTTGCTTGTTTACAGTTATCTATTTAACTCATCTAGCTTATTTCTGCTTTAATGAATAATTGTGTCTGTTAATATGAACCGATTCTGTTGGTAGCCGGTCATCTGCGGTAGGATTTCACATCGACCTTACCTTTAATTTCTAGAATGAGCCCAGCTTGCGAGCCCACAAGATGGCAATTCGCCTGTAGTGTGTGACTCCATTAGTAGCAAGGTTGGCCGGATGTTGGAGTCTTCGAATGTTAGTCTATTCCTGGTTATTATTTCATCTGATGAGTTGCAGGACAGCTGGCTACAGGGAGACCCTGCTCAACAAAACAGACCAAAAGATTATTACCATCTTTGCAATGACCAGTGCTCTAATTGTCTCTATGGCGATCTGCAAGACAGGTTTAAGTTTGGCCTACCTCTTCGTCTTTCGGTTTGCACTTAACTGCAAAGCACTTCTTAATTGTCAATTGTTTTATTTTCTGTATATTTATCATTTATTTTTTACTTCGTTAATTCTGCTTACATATCATGATTGGTTTAGGTTTTGTGACTTCGTCAGCCATTGATCCTGTATGGATATGAAGTCAGTCTAAGCGTCCCATAGCAACTCCTGCTATTGATTCGATTTTAAGTGAGATGGGGCAAGCACAGCAATCTGAAGCCAAACATCCTTAGGCACCTAGATGCCTAAGAGGAGCCCAAGACCCCTCACAATACCACATTGGGTGACTGAGAAGTCCTCCGCTGGAAAGAGCATTAGGCATATGTAGCTTGTAATAAAAGTATCTTTTCGCAAGTTCTGGCTGTATGGCAAATCAAAGTGGTATCAACAGCTTCGTCTTTGAGGTGATAGCTACTAACTTGTGGTCGTGTAATGGATATCAGAGAGCTCTATAGCCGGCTCCCTCTGTAGATTACTTAAGTAGAACTGCTATTATATTTGCCAACATGCCAAATCTGTGTTCGCCTATTTATCACCCCTATGTCTCGATACCGTCATCATATAATTTTTTGAGTTAGCATTTTCATATACCATTTTTTTGATAAAGTGATTTGAAATCACATAGTAACAATTTACCATAACGTTGCTTCGATTGCTTGATGTTAGCTCTTGTTCATTGTTTGCTTGTGTCCGTCTCTAGTCATTACATGGCGTCAATCTGTTTCAACTAGACTATGTTTGTTGCTAAACTCTTTAGATCTACCCAACTCTTTTTGTTCTATTTTATTGCGATTTTTAGCTAATTTTATTATTTAGCTATCTAATGTGTTCTTTGTGTAGAGTCTCTCTTTTTTCTTTAACCATTCTTATAGCCGTGTATTCTAATCTTTTGAGACCCCAGGTACTCCACTGTAGTCTTATATGACCATCCAGCATACGATATGGCTCCTAGGACTCAGGTACTGGTGGATACGCAAGGAAAAAGTGCATAGTCTTGGCTGTTTACTAACCAATTGGAGTGACAGGATTAGGCCGAGTGATGTCACTCAGAGGCTTGCGGTATTGACACAATCAATATGAACATGCCCATAGGAGGCAGCACCTGTC
>VZQC01014064.1:0-15009 GCA_009823505.1 Rhizomys pruinosus
AAGATCCGCCTGCCTCTGCCTCCCGAGTGCTAGGATTAAAGGCGTGCGCCACCACGCCCGGCTCCACCCAGTTTTTTACATAGGCTCTGGGGGATCAAATGCAGGTCCTCACATTTACAGCACAGTTTACCAACTGAGCCATCTCCCCAGCCCTAAAGTCCATTTTTAAACAATGCTATGAAATTTCATTAATAATGTAAGTACCCTATAATAGCAAAATAATTCTAATTCCTTCTAATAACTTAGCATAATTTTGAACAAACTGTTTTCTTCTAGGCCAAGTACAAATAAGAAAAATGAACTTTATTTTTTTCTTTTACTTATTCTTTTACTTATTTTTCTGAAGCATGCTTTTCTTTTTAAAATCCATTCAATATTTTATATTACATATAAAATACAATTCATATATTTATTATATGTGCATGTGTGTGAGAGGTGTGCATGTAATGTGTGTATGTTTTTTAAATTTTTATTATTTTTTATGTGTACGAATGTACTGTCTGCATGTATGTTGGTGCACCCATGTCGTGCAATGCCTCGGAGGTCAGAAGAGGACGTCAGATTACCCTGGAACTGGAGTTAAAGACGGTTCTCAGCTGTCATGTGGGTGCCGGGAATCAAACCTGGGTCCTCTGCAAGAGCAGTCGGTGTTTTGTTTTGTTTTCTTTAATTTTATTTATGAATGTACTGTCTGCATGTAGGTTTGTGCACCCATGTCGTGCAATGCCGAGGAGGTCAGAAGAGTGTCTCGGATTCCCCAGGAACTGGAGTTCTCCTGGAATTGGTTCTTAGCCGCCATGTGGGTGCTGGGGACAGAACCCTGGTCCTCTGCAAGAGCAGTCAGTGCTCTTAACCGCTAGGCTATCTCTCCAGCCCTAGCAGTTGGTGTTCTTAACCACTGAGCCATCTCTCCAGCCCCAATGTATGTTCATTTGTTTGTTTTTATGAGCTCCCTTCTGTCATAGCCTTTTATTTATTTATTTTTTAAGGTGTGTGTCACCACACCCGGCTTAAAAGCAGTTCTTAGCAGCCATGTGGGTGCTGGGAATCGAACCCCGGTTCCTCTGGAAGAGCAGTTGGAGTTCCTAACCACTGAGCCATCTCTCCAGCCTCAAAATGTGTGAATGTTTATATGTGGGGTGTGAGCATACCCTGTGGAGGTCAGAGGACAACTTTCACGAGTCAGTTCTCTCTTTCCACCTTGGGTTCAGAGGATCAAAGTAGTGTCATCAGGCTTGCAGTCAAAGTGCTTTTACCTGCTGTGCTACCTCATTGGGCCCAGTATGCTTTTTCTTCACATAGATCAGAGTTTCTTGCTTATAGTATCCCCCTTGTCTATGGACTATGTATACATTCCAAAGTTCCAGTGGATGCCAGAAATCACAGATACAACCAAATACCCATGTATATGATGTTTTTCCTATTCATATGTGGAGTATCATTTGCTGTCAACTTGACACAAACCTAGAGTCACCTGGTAAGAGGGGATCAGGACTGAAGAATTTCCCAGATCAGATTGCCCTGTGGTCATCTCTGTGAGGCATTTTCTTAATCGATAATAGATTAAGTAGGAAGGCCAGCCCACTGTGGGTGGTGCAATCCCTAGGCTGGTGGGACGGGCTGTATAAGACAGGCAGCTGAGCAAGCCAGGGGAAGCAAGCCATTAAGCAGTGTTCCTCCATGGTCTCTGCTTCAGTTCTGCCTCTAGATTCCTGCCTTGAGCTCATGCCCTGGCTTCCTTCAGTCACAGACCCGTAAGCCCAATGAACTCTTTCGGCTCAAGGTGATTTTCATCAGCGTTTTAGTACAACCACAGAGAAGTAAACTAGGACACACAGTCAGTACCTTTCTACAAAAACTAAGCTCTTACCAAGCACAATGGCTGTAATTTGGTAGTATGGAGTGCAATGGAAAAGTAGCATGAATTATGTTCCTGTAGACCTCAGCAATCTCATCCTTTTGTATCTTCTTCGCTCACAAGCTGAGAACTTTCACCTTTTCCCTTGAAGGCAGCACCCTGGCTTCTGTCTGCACGTCCCAAGCACAGCATCAGCAGTATTCTTGCTCTTTTACCACATTATGGAGTGAAATTGGTTAGCTGAGCACAGGGACAGAAATGAGGTGATGGTTGATTTGATATGAAGACAGCTACTAGTGAGTCAAGATGAGTGGCAGGTAGAGTGGACGGGCTGGGTAAACAGCTGATTCATATCCTACACAGGCCAGGCAGGACAATGGAAGATTGCTTCATGCTACTGAGAGCAGTATGCAATTCAAAACATGAATTAGGGCAAGTGAGATGGTACACTGGGTACAGGTGCCCGCTGCCAAGCTTGAATTAGACTCCCAGAATCCACAGAGTGGAAAGAGAGAACCATATCCTGCAAGTAAAAAAAAAAAAAATTGAACCGCAAATTGTTTATTCCTATTTTTTCCCCATGTAATATTTTCATATTGCTGTGGATCCTGCATATCTGGAACTGCAAACATGTGGGTGGGGTAATGTGTGTGTGTATATGTATGTCTATACATGTATGTGCCATGACACACATGTGGAGGTCAGAACCACAGCAGGCTTGGAGGCAAGCTCCCTTAACAATGGATCCATCTTGCCATTCCTTGCCTTTGCTGTTCTATAGACAGAAGGTGTTCCCCCCCCCCATGTATTTGTTGGTGAATCTTCTCTTTTAAAATTTTTATGTATTATTTTTATTTTATGCGTATGGGTGAATTTCCTGCATGAGGGTAAGTGCACCTGTGTTGTGCAATGCCTGCAGAGGTCAGAAGAGAGCATCAGATCTCCTGGAACTGGAATTATGGACGGTTGTTTAGCCACCATGGGGTGCTGGGAATCAAACCCTGGTCCTCTGCAAGAGCAATCAGTGCTCTTAACTGCTGAGCCATCTCTCCAGCCCCTGGTGAATTTTCTTTATTTTTGAGTTTTAGGACTTTGCAAATGATATGTGTAAGGGGAGTCTTTTGTGGGGGCAATTATCCTGCTTGGGGTGTTCTGAGCTTCCTTGTGGTTCGTTGTCTAGCCTTAATGAGTATGTTGAGATGGGAGTGGGATTCTCAGTTACGTTACTGTCTCATCTCTCCCCTGGAGGTGGAGTCTCTTGCCTGGTATTGCGGAAACCCTGCTCTGATCCCAGTACTGCCCAAACTTCTTTCCTCTCCGCTCTTCTCTCTGCTCCTGGTCTCCCTCTCTGCGTGCTCTGTCTTTCTAACTGTCCTGCTGCTCATGTCTATTCATTGTGGTTTTCTTCATTCTCTGTTCTCTGTGCTGTTCAGTTTTGGAGGTTTCTACGGATATATCCTCACACTCAGAGATCCCTTCCTCTACCATGTCCAGTCTACCAATAAGACCATCAGAAGCACTCTTCATTTCTCTTCCAGCAGGGTTTCTGCTTGGTTTTGTTGTTGGGGATTGAATATTATAGCAGTGTGTGTGTATGTGTGTGTGTGTGTGTGTGTGTGTGTGTGTGTGTGTGTGTATGTGTGTGTGTCCGCATATGCATGTGGATACCCAGCGTTGATGTCGGGTGTCTTACTCTGCTGCTCCCCATTTTTCTTTTATTGAGGCAGGGTCTATCCCTGAATCCAGAGCTTGCCAGTTATGACTGGTTAGCTAGCCAGTTTGCCCTGGCAATCCCATCTCTGCCTCCAAAGTGCTGGGATTACAGGCAGCTGCCACACCTGCTCAGCTTTTATGCGGATTCTGGGGATGCGACGTCATATCAAATGCTTGCTCAGCAAGAGCTTTATCCACTGAGCCACCCCCAGCCTTTTGTCTCTAATGTTTATTTCATTTTTTTTTTTGAGATGATATTATGGTTTGAGTTTGAAATGCCTCCCAAGGGCTGAAGTCTGAATGCTCTATCCCTAGCTAGTGGTTCCTTTTTGTGAGGCTCTGAAAACTTTGGGAGGTGGGCTCTGGTTGGCAGAATCAGGTCCCTAGGAGCAAGCTTTGGAGGTTATACCCACCCTGGTTCCTGCCATGTTCTCTGCTTCCTGGTCTGCTGTGATCACTCTACCACATACCCCAGCCACCACCAAGAGCTGCTTCACAGTGCTACCCCTGCCACGATGGGTTGGACACCCTCTGAAATCACTAGCCCAAACAATCCTTCCCTAAGTTTTTTCAAATTTATTTTTGTTTATATTCCTGTGGGTGTGCACATGTATATGGTTACCAGCAGAAGCCAGAAAACTGCTAAGATCCCCTGGAGCTGGAGTCTTGCAGCAACTTAAAGTAATATAGATTCTCACTACCTTGACCTTGAACTCCTGGCCTCAGGCCATCTCCCAGCCTCAGCTTCCCAAGTACCTGGGACTACCCAGCTTGTATCGTTTCTTTATAGCTCTTTAAGATTTCCATCTCTGGGGCTGGAGAGCTAGCCTACTGGTTAAGAGCACCGACTGCTCTTGCAGAGGACCTGGGTTCGATCCCCAGCACCCACATGGCGGCTGAGAACCGTCTGTAACTCCAATTCCAGGAAAACTCCAGTTCCAGGGGAATCTAACACCTTCTTCTGATCTCCGCTGCATTGCACGACACGGGTGCACAAACCTACATGCAGACAGTACATTCATACACATACAAAAAATAAATAAAATTAAAAAAAAGATTTCCATCTCTAATGCTGGGCATGGTGGCACACGCCTTTAATCCTAGCACTTGGGAGGCAGAGGCAGGCAGATCTCTGTGAGTTCAAGGCCAGCCTGGTCTACAGAGTGAGCTCTAGGACAGCTGGGACTAAAGGGAGACCCTGTCCCAAAAATACCCCTCCCCCCAAAAAAAGATTTCCATCTCTTTATTTACTTTGCACAAATAGTCTAGCATGTTAAACCACTTTATGCACTGGAGCCCTCGGTATGGTAATAATAATCTTTTAAATTCTCTCATAATCCCACCATCCCTGAAGTAGCCCTTGTATCCAAACTGTTTTATTTATTTTTTCTTATTTGTTTGATCTCTTGAGACAGGGTCTTACAATACAGGACAGGTTGACCTCGAACTCACAGAGACCCACCTGTCTCTGCCTCTGCAGTGGTAGGGTTAAAAGCCTGCACCACCACACTCAGCTTTGTTGTTGTTGTTGTTTGGTTTTTGAGACAAAGTCCCACTATACATTCCAGACTGGCCTCAAACTCAGTCCTACTGCCTTAGGCCTTTGAGTGCTGGGATTATAGACAAGAGTCGTCTTACCTGCTGAGGCTACACCTTTGGACTGTGAACTCTGAAGGTGTTTCTCAGTTGTTTTCTCAGTGGATAATGGAGACTGGAGTTGGGCAATTCCTTCCTTCCCATGGAGGCTGCAGTTTGACACTTCCATTGCCTGTGGTCTGTTAGACTATGTGAAAGCCTCAGCAGGTTAGGCTGTACCTAACTAGATTCTCCATCTCTCCCCTGTTCTGGATTTGTGCCACAGAACTGAGCAAGTTGGAGAAAAACACATGCAAGGCAGAACGTCGCTCAGCTCCGATGCTGCCTAGGATGCATGTAATTCTTCCCTTGGCCGATTGCTCCCCCTCCTGCATCCTTCCAGAAAATGATGTCACACTTTTCATCAAACAGCCAGTACCTCCCTCTCTATTCTCACTCAGCTGGTGCCCCTACCTCCTACTTCAGGAATCTGAATCTAGAGTACAGCCTCTCCACTCTCTGGCTGCCACATCCTCCCACCTTCCTACGCATTAGCATTGCTGCTAACTGTTCACTCCTTTTCCATAGGAGTATGGAAAGCCAGTCCCTCCCCTTCGTTGTATTATCCCATTCTTTCTTCTCTCTCTTTCTTCTCTTTTCTCTCGAATCATTAACATTTACTTCTCTACCAAGTCATTCCTCTCTGGACACAAGTTTACTGTTACTGTTTATATCCTAGAAAACAAAGCAAAAGGTTTTAGCATTTCACGTATTCTGTCACCCTCTACCTTACATCTTTTCTTTTAGGCCAAAGTCCACTGACATGCTGTCCATATTAACATCTTCAGTTTCCTTTCTGAAGTCTCTCCAGCCTGGCATTCGAATCCACAGGGGAAGCAGTTTTTGCCCATGATTGCCAACAACTTTCATGTGGAAAAATACAATGTGCAGATGCTTATAAGAGAAAAGGAGAAATTAATAGGAAAAATAAACTTGATGAATAGTATTCACCAAGAGGGCCTGGAAAGATGGCTCAGCAGTTAAAGCATTGGCTGCTCTTGCAGAGGAACCAAGTTTGATTCCCAGCACCCACATGGTGGCTAACAACCATCTGTAAGTCCACCTTCAGGGGATCCGATGCCCTCTTCTGACTTATTCAGGCATTGCACAACATGGGTGCATCTACCTACATGCAGGCAATACACTCATACTCATAAAATAAAACGTAAATAAAATATTAAAAAAGAAAAGTGTTCACCAGGATAAGAAAAGTTCTTGGGAATAGATAAAAATGACCAAAATTGGGGCTGGAGAGATAGCCTAGTGGTTAAGAGCACCGACTGCTCTTGCAGAGGACCCGGCTTCAATCCCCAGCACCCACATGGCAGCTAAGAACCATCTGTAACTCCAATTCCAGGAGAACTCCAGTTCCAGGGGAATCCAAGACCCTCTTCTGACCTCTGCAGCATTGCACAACATAGGGGCACAGACCTACATGCAGACAGTACATTCATACACATACAAAAATAAATAAAAAATTTTAAAAATGACCAAAATTATTGTCATGAGTTACAAAGCTCAGTCAACTGCTATAAAATAAAAACATAAAGTAGAGCTACAAAAGATTAAGGAATATAGAATAGAATAACAACAATAACAGCAAAAGGAAAGGATGAAGGAGTGACCAACAAAATGTTGGGTTAGGAAGCTCAAAGCTCTTGTTTACCCATAGAAAGAACAAGGAAACAATTTCAAACTATATGACTCAGTCTTTAGGAGCTTTGGAAAATAGCCAAAGGCTTACAGCGGCCAATGCTCAGTAAAGAAAATTCTACTGTCAAAATAATAGAGAAGGGGCTGGAGAGATGGCTCAGTGGTTAAGAGTACTGTCTGCCCCTGCAGAGGACCTGGGTTTGATTTTGTAACTCCAGTCCCAGGGAAACCTGATACACTCTTCTGATCTTGGCAGGCATTGTATGACATGGGTTCACTTACACACATGCAGGCATTACATTCATACACAAAAATAAAAAATAAATTAAATATTACATTAAATACTAAAATAATAAAATGATAGAACAGGCATGTACTCCTAGCTACTCAGAAGCTGAGCAAGAAGTTCACATGTTCAAGTTCTACCTGGACCACAAAGAAAGTTCAAGGCCAACCCAGGCAAACTAGCAAGACCCTGTCTCAAAAATAAAAGTAAAAAGAGAGCTAGAGTTACAACTCAGTGGTCAAGCTCTTACCTAGCATGTGCAAGGCACCAGGTTCCAGCCCTAGAACTGAAAGAATAAAGAAGGGAGGGAAAGAGGGAGTCAAGAGAAAGACAGAACAGAGAGAAAATAGGAACATTTTATAATATTTTTACTACCCCACTCTCTACCTGGCATGATATTAGTCCTGGTTTTTTTTTTTTATTTAATTAATTTATTTTTTTAAGGGATTCTACAATACAATGACACAGTTGTTTGCAGATAGCATTGACGTCACTCATTATGTCATACAATCGGGTAATTGGTGCATTTTGCAAGTATCTATGTCCAAATTTTGAACAACCCAAAGTTCCCATAGACCAGTTGGAGAAGCTTGTATGCACAGACATGTTGATCAATCAGGAGTCCAGACTATATTCCTGTAATCTCATGATTCACCCCTATCTCTCCACAGCCCTTACAATCTACCATGCCTCCTCTTCCACAGTTTGTTCCCTGGGCACAAGTGGGTGAGAAGAAAACAGTCTAATTTCTTTGGAGTTGTCATTTTGGACTCCAGTCTGTTCAGGTTGTTTCCTTTCATGGATTGACAGCTTTCCCAGTGATACCCTTTTTAGTCATATTAACAAAGCACAAGCTATTGGATGTACAGGCATTTAAGCAGTCAAGCTAAGCTGTGAGCATAGACACAGATGCTTGGATGGCATGCCAATCCGCAAACTGTGGTTTCTCTATAAAGGGTGACAAGTTCTTACTGTGGCTCACAACATTGCCAACCACCTGAGGATAGTCCTGGTTTTAAGCAGCAACTTCCCATGAACCAGAGGAAACAGAGTACACATATGTGTAAATTATTGTATAGGTCAGTTCTAACTGGATTAGAAGATACTTGAAGGATATGTTGTTTTTCATTTTTGCATAACTCATAATGCAGAGATACCTCAGAATTTAGACAGGAGAAGTTACAGGCAATTTTCACAAAAGCAGTAAGGGGGCCTCAAACCAACAGATGCCTGAGGCAAGAAGGTATGGGTGGAGACATACAAGAAACAGGCTGTCCAAAGTCTAGAGGGAAGAGGCCTTAGTCTTTGGAAAGTTCTAACATTCCAATGTAGCAATAGCAGAAATCTTTTGCATGCTTAGAAGAGAACTGACTTGTCAGTTTAGATTTTTGCCTTAGGCTTAACTCTAGGCTAAGTTAAGCCTCAATAATTAGTGAAGGACTAGCCTAACACAGAGCCAGATGCAAAGAGTGGCACATGGTTTTCATTCTCTCTTCCTCCCTTTCCACCATTTCTCCTTCCCTCCCTCCCTCTCCTCTCCTCTTCTCTCTCTCTCTCTCTCTCTTCTCTTTTTTCTTCTTTCTGTTTTAGCCTCTGGCGTTTAAATAAACCCCTAACAAAACATCAGCTGACTGTTAAGAGCAAAGGAAAATTCTTGGTTGGACAAGATAATGCATGCTTTTAATCTCAACACTCAAAGACATTGAGGCAGGAGGCTCATGAATTCAAGACCAGACTGATAAACAGAGACTAGATTTCTGGAATACCTTCAAGCAGACAAACACACTTTACAGGGGCCTCAGAGGAGAAAAGAGAAAAAAAGAAATAAGTATATCAATAAATCATGGTTGAGAGTTCCCAAAATATGATCACTCTACAAACTCAAGCAGTATAAAAACATTCAAATAGGACAAATACAAATATAAGAAATACAAACAAGACACCACACAAAGAGACCCACACAGAGACATTGATAATGAAATTGTTCAAAGACAAACATGAGACAAATCTTAAAAGTAGCCAAAGAAAAGTGACTTGTCATGTATAAGACATGCTCAGGGGGCTGGAGAGATGGTTCAGCAGTTAACACTGGCTGCTCTTGCAGAATACTGAGGTTGGAGTCCCTGTACCTACATGTCAACTAACCACTGTCTGTAACTCCAGTTCCAGGGGATCTAATGCCCTCTTCTGACCTCTTCAGGCATTGCAGGACATTGGTGCAGTTACATGCAATCAATCAATCAATCAATCAATCAATCAATCAATAAAGAGATGCTCAAAGATTATATAAAAATACAGAAAGCTTGGAAGTCAGAGGCAATGGGAAGATAAAATGTTGAAAGAAAAAAAGACTGCCCAAGAGATCCTATATCCAGCAAAACTGCCTCTCAAAAATTCGGGAGGAAAGGCAGACATGGTGGCACATACCTTTAATTCTAGCACTCAGGAGGCAAAGCCAGCCTGGGCTACACAGTGAGTTCTAGGCTAGCTGGGGCCACAGGGAGATACTATGTCAAAAAGTAAAACAAAACAAAATTCGGGAGGAATGAGAACATTCTAAGTTAAAGGAAAGAAGAGGTAATTACCACCAGATAAGCTCTATGGAATACTAAAAGAAGTCCTTCAGTTTGAAATGAGAGCATGCTCAAAAGAATTTGAAGTCAGATGGAGATCTAAAAGTCAATAGTATAGGGGGCTGGAGAGATGGCCCAGTGGATAAGATCACTGACTGCTCCTGCAGAGGACCCAGGTTTGATTCCCTGCACCCACACTGTGGCTAACAACCGTCTATAACTCTAGTTCCAGGGATCTGATGCCTTCTTTTGACCCCCAAGGGCATTACACAATATGGATGTACTTATAGACATGCAGGCCATATACTCATAAATAAAATAAAAATAATAGCCTTGTCTACAGAGTGAATTCTAGGACAGCTGGACAGCTGGGGCTACAGGGAGACCTTATCTCGAAAAGGCCAAAAAAAAAAAAAAAAAAAAAAAAGCCAGGGACTTGGAGCACACGACTTTAATCCTAGCACTTGGGAGGCAGAGGCAGGCAGATCTCTGTGAGTTCAAGGCCAGCCTGGTCTACAGAGTGAGCTCCAGGCCAGCTGGGACTTAAAGGGAGACTCCGTCTCAAAAAAGAAAAAGAAAAAAAGAAATAAAATAAAAATAATAAATAAACTAGTTTTTTTTTTTAATTTTATTTTCACATGTGTATGAATGCATTGTCTGCATGTAGGTTGGTGCACCCGTGTCGTGCAATGCTGGAGGTCAGAAGAGGGTGTTGGATTCCCCTGGAACTGGAGTTAAAGACCGTTTTCAGCCGCCATGTGGGTGCTAGGGATCGAACCCGGGTCCTCTGCAAGAGCAGTCAGTGCTCTTAACTGCTAGGCCATCTCTCCAGCCCCAAATAAACTAGTTTTAAAAATCAATATATAGAAAAATAAGAAGCTGGGTGATATGGCTCAACAGGAACTCATGACCTGAATTCAATCCCCGAGACCCACATAAATGTGGAAGGAGAAAACCAACTCCGCAGAATTGTTCTGTGGTCCCATGTGCGTGCAGTGACTGATGCCTCCTCATCATGCACAAACAATATTAATAACAATAATAGAATTTTACTTTGAAATTATAATAAGCCAGGTATGGTACACAGGCCTTTAATTTCAGCACTCAGAAGGCAGAGGCAGGCAGATCTCTGTGAGTTTGAAGTTAGCCTGGTCTATATAAAGAGCTCCAGGCTAGATAGAGCTACATAGTAAGACCCTGCAAAAAAAAAAAAACAACAAAATACAGAAAGCCTGAAAATGGAAGCAAGTATCTATAAAGGAGTCGGAGAAGGCTGTGCTTCCATGATGGAAATTTTTGTCAAGATTGCATATTAAATAGTAACAGGAGCACTTAAAGGATATACACAAAAGCAAATGTGAAAAGAATAAAAATGTGTCACTACACAAAATCAACTTAACCCACGAAACTCATGCCTTTAATCCTAGCACTTGGGAGGCAGAGGCAGGCAGATCTCTGTGAGTTGGAGGACAGCCTGGTCTATATATCTGTATATCAAGGTTCCAGGCTAGCTGGAGCTACACGGAGACCTTGTCTCAAAAAATTAAAAAAAAAAAAACTCTCTCAGAACTCATAAAATTTATATAATTTAAATTTTGTGACTTTAAATAAATAGAAATAATTATTTAAAAGACAAAAAAAAAACATTAAAAAAAGAAACTGCAGAGAAACTGTTCTGGATATAAAAAAAAAAAAAGAAAGAAACTGCAGAGAACCTGTTCTGGATAGAACTGTATCAAACCTCACCTACTCATGGCTCAGGGACCATCACAGAAGAGGGGACAGAAAGATTGTAAGACCAGAGTTGGTACATGAACATAGGGAAACAGGAGGTTCCAGGCCTCTGGAAACTTGTTCATAGGAACCTCCAGCAATGGTGTCAGCATGCACAAGACCCATGCAGACTTAATCAGACAAAAACTCAGCATAGAACAGGGGAAATGGGCAGCAGGCTCCAATTTTGGCCAGTGAACTATTGGGAACAGATTACTACTGCTGGGTGAGGGAGAGCTGATCTTTAAGAAAGTAACTCTTGCCAGCTGGGACTAAAGGGAGACCTTGTCTCAAAAAAGACCAAAACAAACAAACAAACAAACAAACAAAAACTCTTGCTGGTCATGGTGGTTCACGCCTTTAATCCCAACACTGGGGAGGCAGAGGAAGAGGCAGGTGGATCTCTGTGAGTTCAGGGCCAGCCTGGTCTACACAGCAAGTTCCAGGACAGCTGGGACTAAAAGGGAGACACTGTCTAAAAAAAGACCCCCTCCTCCCAAAAAGTGAAATTATAGTGAGAGATTGTCTGTGTATTAACTATCCAAAAATGGTTTGGATACACTAAGATAAGATCCCAAAGAATTTTAGTCAAAAACTGTTACAAGAGAGAAAAGACATAAAATATTGGTAAAGTCAATTTATCAATACAAACATATGCAGGCTAGGCACATGCCTATAATCTCAGCCCTCAGGAGGCTAATCCAGGAGGATCAGAAGCTTAAAGAAATTCTTGACTACTTATCAAGTTCCAAGTAAGTCTGGGTGACATAGCAAGACTATTTCAAAAAACAAACTAAACAAAACCAGAACATATGTGCATTAAACATTAGAATTCCAAAATATATACTTCTCACTACTGCACACGATGTCTTAAAAAATTCCAAAATATATAAAGGAAACATTGATAGAATTTAATGGAGAAAAGCATAGTTTTAAAATGGTAGTTGTTGAGGTTGGAGAGATGCCTCAACAGTTAAGAACACTGGCTGTTATTGCAGAGGACCCAGATCCAACTCCCAGCACCCATATCATGTCTATAACTCCAATTCCAGGTGATCCAATGTCCTCTTCTGACCTCCCTGGATATTGTATGACATGGGTACACTTACATACATGCAGACAATACACTCATGTACATAAAATAAAAATAAATAAAATATTATTTTAAATGGCAGTTGTAACTGCTTCCTGATCTGTAGAGATATGTGGAATTCCCACTACACACTCCTGCCTGCATGAACTCTGTCATGCCTTCCCAACAACGGTGGACTCTTTGCTCACAAACTATGAGCCAAAATAAGTCCTTACTCCTTTAACTTACAACTTGTCTAGTATTTGGTCTCAGTGATGAGAAAGATAACTAATACAGAATAATTGGTATCAGAGACTGAGACAATGCAGTGATAAACATGACTATGTGGTTTATAGGGCTTTAGAACTGGCATGTGAGAGGCATATGGAAGAGATTAAAGCTATCAGCTAGAGAAGCCCTAGAATGCTGTCAACAACTTTTGATGGACCATTCTGTCTTCTGGGTGGTTACAAAACCAACATGCTAAGCAGGGTATGGTGGCGCACGCCTTTAATACTAGCACTTGGGAGGCAGAGGCAGGCAGATCTTTGTGAGTTCAAGGCCAGCCTGGTCTACAGAGTGAGTTCCAGGGCAGCTGGGGCTACAGGGAGACCCTGTCTCGAAAAGACCAAAAAAAAAAAAAAAAGAAGAAAACCAACATGCTGATAGAAATGTGGGCAGTGGGGCTGGAGAGATGGCCTAGCGGTTGGGAGCGCCAACTGCTCTTGGCCAACTGCTCTTGCAGAGGACTTGGGTTCGATCCCCAGCACCCACATGGTGGCTGAGAACCATCTTTAACTCCAGTTCCAGGGGAATCTGATGCCCTCTTCTGACCTCTGCGGCATTGCACGACACAGGTGCACAAACGTACATGCAGACAGTACATTCATATACATACAAGAATAAATAAAAATAAAAATAAGTAATGTGGGCAGTGTAGATGGTGATTATAAGATTTCTGAAGGGGTAGTGGATGGCATCAGAAACTGAGCTGGAAGACATTCATGTTATATTCTGGAAAAGCATATGGCTATATTCTGCCCATGTTCTGAAAAAATTGAATGAGGCTGAATTCAGAAGTAATAGATTAAATTGTTTGGTAGGGGGAATTTCAAGACAGCCTAGCATTCAGGTTGTCGTGTGGTTACTGCTCACTGCTCTTAGCTAGATTTACACTGAGAGAGAACAGAAAGTGGAGAATAAAGACATGGAAAATGTGCAGTTGGTGAGAAAATTATAGCTGAGCAGGAGAAGGCAGGTGTGGATAAAGTGGCTATAATTGTTAAACAGTCCGATACCACTAAATAACCTTCCACTTGTACCGGAACAATAGGAAATGTGGCCTGAGAATAAGACCTCACACATCATCAAGAGCGCCAGTGCATAATAAAGAAAACTAACTGGAAAATCTTGATCTGAAAGGACAGTATCTGAACAAAGGCAGCTTCCAGTGCATCTGCTGTAATGGGCCACTAGGGGAATGGTTTCCCCAGCTGCAGAGGCGAAGGCACATAGGGGCCACTGCTGCTGTGGTACAAGGGAGATAGGACCATTTTGAGCTGGCAGAAGAACTTGATGTCATTCCCTCCCTAGGGCCATTTTGAGAGGAGACATCATGGCAGGGAAGGCATGGCAGAGTTCATGGCAGCAAAAACATGCAGCCGAGACTTTTTAAAAAATATTTTATTATTTTGTATGTGTATGAGTGTACTGTCTGCATGTAGGTTGGTGCACCTGTGTGTGCAATGCTGCGGGGGTCAGAAGAGGGTGTCGGATTCCCCTGGAACTGGAGTTAAAGACGGTTCTTAGCTGCCATGTGGGTGCTGGGAATGGAACCCAGGTCCTCTGCAAGAGCAGTCATTGCTCTTAACTGCTGAGCCATCTCTCTAGCCCCAGGCATTGTTTTTGATGTTAGGACTTTATGTTTGCAAGTATTGTGGGCCTTGGGTTTTGTCTGTTTGTTTGGGTTGTTTGTTTTTGTTGTTCTTTGTAAATAAAGTTTTTGGATTTAAGAAAAGAAGAGGACATTTCCTAGACTTCATTACGTCGTTTAAATCAACAGTGAGCGCGGCACCTGTTCCTTTCATTTGGCCGCTGGCTGGCTTTTCTTGGTCACTTTTCAACGCTGCCTGTCTTCAGTTCCAGTTCCCCCAAAACGGAAGAAAAAGATCTCTTTCCATTTTTACATATGTGCTATTCAGTTCTTTAAAAGGATATGTTGGCGCACGCCTTTAATCCTAGCACTTGGGAGGCAGAGGCAGGCGGATCTCTGTGAGTTCAAGGCCAGCCTGGTCTACAGAGTGAGTTCCAGGACAGCTGAGGCTACAGGGAGACCCTGTCTCAAAAAGAACCCCCCCCAAAAAAAAAACCAAACAAAAAAAATGCAACAAAAACCCAAAAGAATTTAGAAGAACCTGATCGAATAACTTTTTTTTTTTTTTTTTTT
>VZQC01014064.1:15426-27664 GCA_009823505.1 Rhizomys pruinosus
CAGGCCAGCTGGGACTTCAGGGAGACCCTGTCTCAAAAAGACCAAAAAAAAAAAAAAAAAAAACAAAAACAAAAACAAACAAAAAACCAGCACTCAGGTGGCAGAAGTGAATCTCTCTGAAATTAAGGCCAACCTGGTCTACATAGTAAGTTCTAGGCCAGCAGATTTGAGTAGAGATCCAGGATACAACATCAGCACACAATATCAGTTGTATATCCCCAAGGAAATTAAGAGAAAAGCTCTACTTTAAAACATCAAAAATAATAGACTACTTGGGAATTAATCAAGAATACAAAAGATTTTTTACATGGAAAACTATAAAGCATTGCTAAAAGAATTTATTACGGGCTGGAGAGATGGCCTAGCAGTTAAGAGCACCGACTGCTCTTGCAGAACCATGTGGGTTCGATCCCCAGCACCCACATGGCGGCTGAGAACTGTCTTTAACTTCAGTTCCAGGGGAATCTGATACCCTCTTCTGACCACCACGGCATTGCACTACACGGGTGCACAAACCTACATGCAGACAGTACATTCATACACATAAAAAATAAAATTAAAAAAAGAATTTATTACAATGCTGAAAGTAATTTCTTATTCATAGATTGGAAATATTTTTCAAAAAGTATTTATCTTTATTTTGTGTGTATGAGCATACTGCCTGTTTATGAAAGCATACCTGTGTCTAGTAATGCACATGGAGGTCAGAAGAGGGCGTTGGATCCCCTGGAACTGGAGTTATGGACAGTTGTTAGCCACCATGTAGTTGCTGGGAATTGAACCTGGGGTCTCTGCAAGAGCAGCCAATGCTATTAACCACCCTGCCAGCTCTCCAGCCCCAGATCAGAAGTTTTAATATTGGTAAGAGGACAATCTACAAATTTTATATAATCCCTTTCAAAATCCAAACATCATATTTTGCAGAAACAAAAAAAATTATCTCCAAATTAATATGGAATATCTAACACCCTAAAGAGCCAAGACAATCTTTGCCCCACCTTGGTAAATATAAGAAAGTATAATATCAGGGCTGGAGAGATGACTCAGTGGTTAAGAGCACTTACTGCTCTTCCAGAGGACCAGGGTTCGGTTCTTGGCATGCCCACAGTGGCTCACGATCATCGTTAACTCTAGTTCCAAGTGCTCTGACACACTCCTCTGGCTTCCAGAGGCACCAGGCACACACATGGTACACTTGCAGGTGAAACACTCATACACATAAAATAAATAATTAAATTAAAAGAGAAAGGATAATATTTATATAACTCACTGGGATCAGTTCAAGGAAACTTGGATAATTCTAAATGGAGCTTCATGGATAATACTTATATTTTCTTCACATGATATTTTATGAAAAGGAAAAACAAAAACAAAAAAATACTATGTAAGAAAAAAAGACAAGGAGGCTGGAGAGATGGCTCAGTGGTTAAGAGCAACTACTGCTCTTTCAGAGGACCGGGGTTCGATTCCTAGCACCCACATGGTGGCTAAGAACTGTCTTAGGCCAGGCGTGGTGGTGCATGCCTTTAATCCCAGCACTCGGGAGGCAGAGGCAGGCAGATCTCTGTGAGTTCAAGGCCAGCCTGGTCTACAGAGCGAGCTCCAGTTTAGCTGGGACTAAAGGGAGACCCTGTCTCAAAAAAAAAAAAAAAAAAAAGACAAATAATTATTAAGGTAAGTTTAAATATTTGTGTAAAATTTCACAATATAACTATTTTTAAATTAATCAAATTTCTGTAGTGCTAGGGATTGAACCTAGGGTTTTGTGTATCCTGGCCAAATGCTCTGTTACTGAATTACATCCCTAAGTATGGCTTTTTTCAGAAATAAAGCCAGAGTTGGGCTGGAGAGATGACTCAGTGGTTAAGAGCACTTGCTGTTCTTGCGGAGGACCTGGATTTGGTTCCCAGCACCCACATGGCGGTTCACAACTGCCTGTGACTCCAGTTCCAGGGGTCTGATGTCCTTTTTTGGTCACCATGGGCACTATATACATGTGGTTATCATACAGACAAATAGGCATATGTATATACACATAACTAAAAAGTTTTAAGTTTAAAGAATTTTGAGATTTATTCTTGGAATCTAACTTTTCTTATTTGTTTTTTTTGAGACAGGGTTTTGATATGTAGCCCAGACTAGCCTCCAAGTCACAATCCTGCCTCAGGGTCCTGAGTTCTAGAATTTGGACCTACAACACCACCATGCCTGGTGGAGTGTAACTTTTTTTTTTTTTTTTTTTGGTCTTTTTTGAGACAGGGTCTCCCTGTAGCCCCAGCTGGCCTGGAACTCACTCTGTAGACTAGGCTGGCCTGGAACTCACAAAGATCCACCTGCCTCTGCCTCCCAAATGCTAGGATTAAAGGCATGCGCCACCATGCCCAGCGAGTCTTTTTTTTAAATCTAGTTTTATGTTTATGATCAAAGTTTCTGCATACAATAACTAATTGATCAAGATGTTTTAAAGGATGTTCTCTTCAATTTAAAGAAATTATGATGATGTGTGCATGATATGTTTGCATGCCACGCAGCACCTAGGTGGAGGTCAGAAGACAATTTTTATATTTTATTATTTTTATTTTATGTATATGGTTGTATTGCCTACATGTATGTAAGTGTATCCATGTTATGAAATGCATGGGGAAGTCAGAAGAGGGCATCGGACTCCTGGAATTGGAGTTACAGATAGTTGTTAGCAACCATGTGGGTGCTGGGAACCAAACCTGGGTCTTCTGCAAGAGCAGCCAGTGCCCTTAACCACTGAGCCATCTCCCTAGCCCCAGTTACCACTTTTTAAAACAGTGATTCATAAACTTAAAGTATATATAATGTACATCTTTCATTAATAGCAGTAAAATCGATATTTATTTCTAACAGTGGAAGTGGATTTTGAATTGAAATAACTTTGGCTGACTGCACTTAAAATACTGTGACTTCATGACACTATAAAAGTGACATCTACTCAGTAGAACCATATTTCAAATTTAGCACTTATTTCTGTGTTTGGTACTGGGGACTGAAGCTACCATCTTGAACATGCTAAGCATATGGCCTAGTACTGAGCTACACCCCCTGATCCAAAGTTTGAGTGTTGATCCTCTCCTGAACTAGTGATGTGCAGTGTGATCGTTTTTCATAATGCTAGGAAGTGCAGTGAGTTACAGCTTCCAGAAAGCCTCACGACCATGAGAGAACGGCTGATACTCTGCAGTGTGCTGTGTCACTGAGCCAGGATGCTTGGTAGGAGAGGTACCGTCATTGCATCTTCAACTGCTGATATTTTCAACTCCCAATGTTTGTCAGGAATTAACCCCATTGTATGTCAGAGAGCATCTATGTTTTGAAATAGTGAGGCTCTAACTCCCAGCTTAGACAAGCTCTGTCAGCAGCATCGTTCTGTGGCCAGGGAGGAAGAAACCAAAACCTTCCTCGGCTGTCCCCAAATCTTTAAAAAAATCTGTGAGGACAGGAGTTCAGGGCCACTGCTCATTGTGGTAGTGATGAAAGTCCTGCTTTCTTCCCTTCTCCCTTCTACAGTGTCCAAGGAACCCAGGTCATCCGATTCCCCTCGGACCACTGGTGGCTCTCTGGCTGTGATGCTCCTACATGCCTGATTTTGGTAGTCAGTCTACTAATTAAGTCAGACTCTCAATTAGCCCACCAAAAGGTAAGAAGACATATTATCCCCCCCCCATAGTGCATATTCTAGTTTGTCTTCCATTGCTGTGACAAAACACTCTGACCAACACTAACTTGGGGAGGAAAGGGTTTATTCAGCTTACATCTCCTGGGTCACAGTTCATCACTCAGGGAGCCCAAGGCAGGAACTCAGGGCAGGAACCTGGAGGCAGGAGCTGAAGCACAGGTCATGGAGGAATGCTGTTCACTGGCTTGCTCCCCTGGCTTATGCCCAGCCGGCCTTCTTATATGGTACACAACAACCTGCCCAGGGTGGCACCACTCATTGTGGGCTGGGCCCTCCCACACTGCTCGACCATCAAGACAATTGTATTAGTCACTTTTCTGTTGCTGTGATAAAGCACCATGACCAAGGAACTTATAAAAGGAAGAGTTTATTTGAGCTTATGATTGGCGGTTCCAGGGAATTAGAGTCCATTGTGGTGGGAGGCGTGGCGGCTGGAGCAGCAAGCCGAGCTCCAATTCCAGGAGAACTCCAGTTCCAGGGGAATCTGACACCCTCTTCTGACCTCCGCAGCATTGCACAACATGGGTTCACAAACTTGCATGCAGACAGTACATTGACACACATACAAAAATAAATAAATGCCGGGTGTGATGGCGCACGCCTTTAATCCTAGCACTTGGGAGGCAGAGGCACGTGGATCTCTGTGAGTTCAAGGCCAGCCTGGTCTACAGAGAGAGTTCCAGGACAGCCAGAGCTACAGGGAGACCCTGTCTCAAAAAAAAAAAAAAACCTCACTAAGCCTGCCCCCAGTGACACACTTCCCCCAGCATGGCCACACCTTCTAAGACCTCCAGAAACAGCGCCACCAACTGGAGACAAATGTCTGAATAGTTACAGCCTGTGGGGGACACTCATGCAAACCACCACAACAATACTCCACAGATGTGGCCACAGGCCAATCCAATGGAGCCAATTTCCCAATTGAGGCTCCCTCAACCCAGGTGTGTCAAGTTGACACTAAAGCTATCCAGCACAGTGCAGAAGAGGAAATTAAACCCTAATGAAGCAAAAGATTGTTTCCAAATCATACTTCAAGCCCAAAGCTCTGCTTCCTGCCTCTTTCTTCCTACAGACCTTTGGCTCCCTCACCAAGGCTAACTGATAACAGCATCTGGCTAGAGGGTTACAACTACTCTTCTCCTTGAAGGAAGTTGATGGAAGGAAGAAGGCTGGAAGACTAGAAAACAGAGTCCAAAAAGCAAGTCTTTCTGAAGTCCATTTTACTTAATTTAAAAAAATTTATTTTTATGTGTATGAATTTTTTATGTGCATGTATATAAGTAGACCCGTGTTGTGGAAAGCCTGTGAAGGCCAGGAGAGGGTGTCAGATCTCCTGGAACTGGAGTTATGGAGTGTTATGAGTCATCATGTGGGTGCTGGGAACCAAACCTCGGTCCTCACAAAAGCAGCCAGCGTTTTAAGAGGCTGAGCCATCATCTCTCCAGCCCCTGAAGGCCATTTTAAATTAGTGTGTATTGATAGTACATAGCACTGGGCTTCATATGGATATTTCTTTTCTTTTTTTTTTTAATTTTATTTTTTATGTGTATGAATGTACTGTCTGCATGCAGGTTTGTGCACCCATGTAGTGCAATGCCGAGGAGGTCAGAAGAGGGCGTCGGATTCCCCTGGAACTGGAGTCAAAGACGGCTCTCAGCTGCCATGTGGGTGCTGGGGATCGAACCCGGCTCCTCTGCAAGAGCAGTCGGCACTCTTAACCGCTAGGCCATCAGTCCAGCCCCTCTTTTTTGTTTTTTTTTTTGAAAGACAGGATCTCCCTTTAGTCCCAGCTGCCCTGGAACTCACTATGTAGACCAGGCTGGCCTTGAACTTACAGAGATCTGCCTGCCTCTGCCTCCTGAGTGCTGGGATTAAAGGCATGCACCACCATATGGACATTTCTTTCTTTCTTTCTCTCTCTCTCTCTCTCTCTCTCTCTCTCTCTCTCTTTCTCTTTCTTTCTTTCTTTCTTTCTTTCTTTCTTTCTTTCTTTCTTTCTTTCTTTCTTTCTTTAATGCTAAACAGGCTTTATTGTTACAAGATCCCTCCAAGCACAACCAATATATGTGGTCCCACTTGTCACCACGGAGAGTGGCATGACTGCAGAATGGAACTGTATGACATGATCCAGGGAAGGCCAGCCAGGAATGCAGGAAACGTGATGAAGAAGGGCTGGCCTGGGGAATCTGGGCACAGGATAAAGGGAGGGCAGTCCCCTTCACTGCCGCTTCTTGTAGTTCTCCAGGTGTGTCAGGATGTAGCCCATAGGCACGAAGCAGCACACGAAGGAGGTAGTGAGTCCAATGACGACATCCAGCGGCCCGACGTGGGCGCGGGGCACCGACAGCCGCCGGGCAGAGCCAGTAAGGCCCCTCAGCAGCAGCGGCGTCAGCACAGACATGATTGCAAGAGAGAGACCAAGGACAGCGGTCCGCCGGAGTCCAAGGTCAGGAAATAAAGATTGCACATTTCTGTAAAGCATACCATGTACTTTGACCTTGTTCACCTTTCCATACCCTCCTTTGCCCTCTCGAGACTCCTTCCCTAGTTTCCCTTCTTTTATGTCATATATTTTGTTTAATATGATAATCTCAAGTGCTATCAATTTTATAGCAAACAACAAAATTTTTCTTTTTTTTTTTTTTGTCCTTTTGAGACAGGGTCTCCCTCTAGCCCTGGATATCTGCCTGCCTCTGCCTCCTGAGTGCTAGGATTAAAGTCATGCACCACCATGCCCAACAATTTCATTCTTCATTATGGCTGAATAAAACTCCAGTATGGTGACCTCCGAAGCATCGCACGACATGGGTGCACAAATCTACATGCAGACAGTACATTCATACACATACAAAAAAAATATTAAAGAACAAAAAATTTAAAAAAGACCTCCAGTATGGTGATGGGGACAGAATTCAGTTGGTACCGTGCTTGCCTATCATGCCTGAATCTATGAATTTGATCCCCAGCTCTGTATAAATGAGGCATGGCAGGGCACATCTATAATCCCAGAACTTGGAAGGTAGAGGCAGGATCAGTTTAAGGTACTGAGTTAAAAAAGCCAGCCCTAAGAGCACCAACTGCTTTTGCAGAGGACCTGGGTTCAACTCCCAGCACCCACATGGCAGCTAAGAACTGTCTTTGACTCCAGTTCGAAACTCCTTATTGATTTCCACAAGTTAGACTACATTATTACATCCTCACCAGCACTGTAAAAGCATTCCCTCTATTCCACATCCTTGCCAGCATCTGCTGTTATCTCTTTTCTTAAGGACAGCCATTCTGGTGGAGTAACATGGACTCTCAGAGTAGTTATAATTTGCATGTCCCTGATGGCTAAAGAACATGAAAACTTTTTCTTGTTTATTGGCCATTTGTAGCAATAAACCACCTGTTCATCAGCCCATTTATTCCATTTATTTGTTGGCGTTTTTCTGGGTTTTGTTTGTATTATTTTATTTTATTTGGTCTTTTTGAGACAGGGTCTCCCTGTATTCTCAGTTGGTCTTGAACTCACTATGTAGACCAGGCGGACCTTGAACTCACAGAGGTCCACTTTCCTCTGCCTCACAAGTGCTTGGATTAAAGGCGTGAGCACAATGCCCAGCTAGTTTGAATTCTTTATATATTCTAGATCATCGTCTGTCAGATGTATAACTAGCAAAACTTTTCTGCCATTCTGTGGGCTGTCACTCCACTTTGCCATTTCCTTTGCTGTGTGGAAGCTTTTTAACTTTATGCAATCCCATTATCAATTCTTAGCATTATTTCCTGCTTAGCGGAGTCTTTTTCAAAAGTCCTTGCCTATGCTTGTATCATGAAGTGTTTTCCTCTATCAGTTTCAGAGTTTCAAGACTAGCATTAAGGCTTTTAGCCATTTGGAGTTTTGTGTTTTATTTTGTGCAGGGTAGAATATACTTGGTATCATTCTTCTACATGTGTATGTTCAGTTTACCAGGCTTATTTGTTGAAGAGGCTATCTTTTCTCCAATACGTGTTTTGAAACCTTTGCCAAAAAAAAGATGGCTGGGCCAGGTGTGGTGCTACATGCCTTTAATCTCAGCACTCAGGAGTCAGAGGCAGGTGGACTCTATGAGTTTGAGGCCAGCCTGGTCTACATAGTGTGTACAGGCCAGCCAGAATTACATAGTGAGACTCTGACTATAAACAACAAACAAATATTAAAAAAAATCAGGTGATGGATCGGGTGTTGGTGGCACACACCTTTAATGCCAGCACTTGGGAGGCAGAGGCAGGTGGATCTCTGTGACTTAAAGGCCAACCTGGTCTACATAGTAAATTTCAGGCCAGCTGGGGCTACAGGGAGACCCTGTCTCAAAAAGACACAAAACAAAACAAAACAAAACTTCAGGTGACAGTAGCTGAGTAGCTTTAATTCTGGATTGTTTGTTCTATCTCACAGTTGTATGTGTCTATTTTCTGTCAGTGTATTGCTGCTTTTGTTACTGGGGCTCTATAGGTTAATTTGAAATCAGGTATTCTAATACCACGGGCATTTGTTATTTTTACTCAGGGGTGCTTTGGCTACCTGGAGTCTTTTGTCCTTCCATCTAAACTTTAAGATTGTTTTTTTTCCTATTCCTATAAAATGCATGTGTGAGCATGGGTGTGGGGTTATTTACAAGAAAATGGGGCAGGCTACCTGTGGCTCTATACACCACTGAAGAAAAATGACCCCCACCCTCAGCAGCCATTACTTGCCAATAGTTCCTCTGGAGGGGTGGGCTTCATGAACCCCTTCCTCATCCAAGATGGAATTTTGACAGACTGAGTCTTGTGCAGGTAACAGCCATGATTTCATGAGTACAACACCCATGTCATGTCACAGCACTCCTCCCTGTCCCCCAGCTCTTAAATTTTTCCATCCTGTATTCCAAGAGATGAAATAATTTGATATACAGAAACAGTTGGAAGATGTGCACAGTGCCAGAGGGTACAAGGTGGACAGAGATCCAGCTTCTTTCTCTCCCTCTTTTAAAAAGATTTATTATATGGGTAGTACATTTCTGCCGGGCGTGGTGGTGCACGCCTTTAATCCCAGCACTCGGGAGGCAGAGATAGGTGGATCTCTGTGGGTTCAAGGCCGGCCTGGTCTACAGAACGAGCTCCAGGACACCTGGTACTAAAAGGAGACCCTGTGTCAAAAAAAAACCAAAAAGAAAAACAAAACAAAAAGATTTATTATATGGGAAGCACATTTCTAACAGGATGGAGGCGATGTGGTGTCAAGCCTGGTTATGCAGTCTTAAACTCAGGCTTGTAAATCCTGCCACTCGGGACGCTGAGGTGGGAGAATTCAGAGTTCGAGGGATAGAGAGACCAAGTCAAGAACAACCCCGCTGTTAAGATTCTAAAACTCAAGGGCTGGCGTCTAGGTGAACCAGGTGGTTCATTACCGTCCTCTGTACACGATCCCGGAGGACTACTTCCCCCTCCGAAGCCGCTCAGCCTGGTGGCCTCCTGGTGGCCCCTGCCGGTCACAGGGCCCCGTGGGCTGCGTTTGGGAAAAAGGCCGGGGGCGAGTGCTGTACCTGGGCCAGCAGGGCACTGAGGAGGACCGCGAAAGGGAGGGTGAGCACCGCACTCTGCACCCGGGAGGAAGGCCATCTAGCCCCTGGAGACCCGGAGACCCACAGCCTCAAGGACCCAACCAGAAGGGGTGCTGTGAAGCGGAGCAGGGTCGCCAGTCGGCGCTCGATTGCTCGAGCCTAGCGGCGGCAGCGACAACTCTGAACTCGAGAGATCGAGCCTGCCCCGGAGCAGCGGCGGCTAGGCGGCGGCCTCAGCTAGCTGTGGAGCTAGGCCGCGGGCAAGAGCGGGAATGTCAACTAGTTCGAAGGTGGTGCTGGGTCTCTCGGTGCTGCTGACGGCGGCCACGGTGGCCGGCGTGCACCTGAAGCAGCAGCAGGACCGGCAGGTCGGTGTCACGTGACCGCGTCTTCCGGGGCGCGCTGTGGTCAGGGTCCGCGTGGTCCGCGTGGTGCGCTTCTCTCGTTCCTCCCGGGGTGCTCAGTCCCAGGCTGGTGGGCCGCTGCAGCGTGGAAGGTGTGGGCCCGTTCTGGTTACCCCGAGGCCTTCGGGGCTCCAGTGCAAATAACCCGAAGGTCTGGGCGTAGTCCAGCAGCCCCAGTCCACAAACAATAACTGATAATTATAGGTCCCGGGATAAGGCAGTCTCACACCCAGCACACACCCTTTGGCCAAGGTAATTTGGTGAAATTTATGTAACTTTTGCGTCAACAGTTTACTCTGAAAAGTAGGTTCTGGAGACGATAAGAATTTCTTTTAAGTTTTCTTTTTGATGCTTTTATTTCTGGATGTATGTGGCGTCTTGATCAGCGACTGTCTCTTCTGTCTGGGTCATGTTCTTATTCAAGTTCGCTACGGTTAGTGACCTGATCTCTGTGCCAGCCACCACTCTAGGCACCTTGAAAGTACTTATAGTTAAGTACAGATCCACTCTACATAATTTATTGCAAGCTGGTTCTCAGTGACCTCACGTAACCCCTCCACTGGTACTTGAGTTGAACCTGGGGAGAAGTAATGAACTGAATTCGGCAAGAGTAAATAGTCCTCAGGGTTTGCCTGCTCAGGACCGTGTATTTGATACACAGAGATGAAGCACAGGTCATGTTTGACCTTGGTGTTAAAACCATCTAGAAATCGAGGCAGGAAGTATATAATGTCCTAAGAATTGAAAGGGATGAGATGACCAGTGGTGAAGCGGCACAGATGGAAATTAGAGAGTCAGGGTTAGAGTATGGCACCATAGGGGTAGCTTTTAGAATAGAAGCCTTCCTTCTTAGAAGGAAAAGGAAAAGATGGTGATCCTGATTAAACTTGGAAGAGAGGACAGGATGTCTGTGTTATCCTGATGTCAGTGAATCCAGTGGTTCTTGAAGACAGCGGGATGAAATTGGGGCTTTGTGTAAAGCCCCAGCTGTTTATCACATTGCCCCCCCCCCCCAGGAGTTTTTAGAATATGACAAAGCTTTGGTCATCTCAAACCACTTAAATCAGACTTTCTGAGTATGGGGACTCAGATACAGTCCAAAAGCCATGCAAAAAGCTTAAAGACAACACAGCCAGGGGTGAGAATCAGAGTGGCAGAGTATATTTAGTTATTTGGAAATTAGCAATGAACAACAGTTGATCAGAATAACCTGTACTGTAGATCTTCATTCCATACTTTCTAGAGAGGAGGGTAGGATGAATGTGTCAGGAAGTTAAATGAAGCAAGAAATGAAATAATGGCTTCCTGTCTACTACATACCAGGCATAGCAACTGCCACTTCATGACACTCCGTCTTCAACCTTACTGCAATTTAGCAGAAACCCAAGTTCACCTGGTCACTAACTTATAATGACTCAAGTTGGTTTTGATTTTATGCTGGTAGGAAAGCAATATGATTTGTATTTAGTGAAAATTACTTTGGATATTGAACTTTGGGATCAGTTGGGAATTTCCAGCTGATGATAAATGGTAAGGTGCTGGACAGCAGAGAAAGCCCCACAGGGAGTCCACATGATGCTGCTGCTCTGTGGTATACTGTGTTGCTGAGTCTGATGTTTGCTGGATTAGGTGTACCCGGTGCATCTTTTGAGTTTGGTATTTTCAGTTTGAGTTTGTCGAGCTGTAGTCTTATGTTAAGTTAGGAGCCCCCATAGTATTACATGAAGCAGAGCTCCACAGGTTAGAACTGGGTTAGTAGCCGGGCGTGGTGGCGCATGCCTTTAATCCTAGCACTTGGGAGGCAGAGGCAGGCGGATCTTTGTGAGTTCAAGGCCTGCCTGGTCTACAGAGTGAGTTCTAGGACAGCTGGGGCTACAGGGAAGCCCTGTCTCGAAAAAGACCAAAAAAAAAAAAAAAACTGGGTTAGTAAAGACATCTTTCCCGGTTAGTATGGCATGAGAAAGCTACCTGATAAATGTGTGAGGCAGTCTTGGAGAAAGGTGGCCACTGATGCAATGGAGAGCACACTCATAAGAATACACTGGCTGATTCTCTACAAAAGGAGGGGAGGACCTCTGTGGGCTTTGTGAGGGTCTGGGGGTGTTTCCTGGGGCAGGAGCATGGTGACAGAAAGACACGGAGTATCAAGACACAAGGTTTAAGAATGCTCAGCCAGTTGTAGTGGTGCCCTCCTGTAATCTCAGTGTTTTGGAGGCCAAGGCAGGGAGGATCTCAAATTTAAGGCCAGTCTGGGCTATATAACAAGACCTTGCATCAAACAAAACAACACAAAAATTGTTTTGAGTTGCCAGCCTCACTGCTCTTAAATGTCCCTAAGGGTATAGGCCTGGAAGAGGCTCAGCAAGTACTAGGGGAATCTTTAAAAATAGATGTAAGCAGGGCGTTGCGCTGCACGCCTTTAATACTAGCACTTGGGAGGGAGAGGCAGGCGGATCTTTGTGAGTTCAAGGGCAGCAGGTCTACGAGTGAGTTCCAGGACAGCTGGGGCTACAGGGAGACCCTGTCTCAAAAAGACCAAAAAAAAAAAAAAAAAAAAAGTA
>VZQC01014064.1:28036-46998 GCA_009823505.1 Rhizomys pruinosus
ATTAAAACATACATCAACTTGCTGTATCATTTAGGAATGTAAAGTTATATTTCTTTTTACCTGCATGCAAGTTTATGGTTAAAAACTGTGACTCCCCAAATGTGTTTTGGAATTAACATATAGTTTATTTTCAGACTTTGTCAATTTGGTGTATGTATGTAATTAAAAAAATAAAAAATAAAAATGGATGTAATAATCTCACAAAGCTGATGCTAACAATATCATTTTGGTGATCTACAAGATGTAAAATGTTAGTTAATGTAGTAACTGAGTGGATGTTTTTAAAAGTCTCTTGTTTTAGATACCAGGTTCACATTCTGGGATTCTGCTTTTAGTGTTTATCACAGTAGCTGTCACTGGGGAACTTAACTGTTCCTACGCCCCCCCCCCCTTTTTTTTTGTCTTTTTCAGACAGGGTCTCCCTGTAGCCTCAGCTGGCCTGAAACTGGCTATGTCGACCAGGCTGGCCGTGAACTCACAGAGATCTTCCTGCCTCTTGTCTCCCGAGTGCTGGGATTAAAGGTATACACCGCCATGCTAAGCCCTTTTCTTAAAATACTTTCTTAAAATACGCTAAGAAGTCATTTCAGTATTAACATTATACATTACCAAGTTTACTTGGTGGTGTCTTTATTTACATTGTACACAAAGTTAACATAATAATTGGGTATTTGTAATGGGAACATTCTGAGTGTATTTTTGGTGGTACTGTTATTTGGATTTCAGTGGTTCAGGATGGGAGCCACCTGTTCAGGGGTAACTGAAATCTGCTTCTTATGTTTTTAGAGGCTTCGTGAAGGAGTGATCAGAGACATTGAGAGGCAAAATCAGAAGAAAGAAAATATTCGTCTTTTGGGAGAACAGATTAATTTGACTAAGCAACTTGAAGCAGAAAGAGAGAAGATGTTGGAAAAAGGATCTCAAAACCCTTGACTGTGAAAGTGGGGGTGTGCTGAGTGAGTGTGTGTGTGTGTGTGTGTGTGTGTGTATGTGTGTGTCTGTGTGTGTGTACGGTGCAGAAGTGCCTGGACAGTGCAGAAGTACCTGTGTTGGTACTTGGAACATAGTTTAGTGAGGTCTTTACTCCTTTTTTTCCTAATCACTGTCCATTTAAACTTGATTAAATAAAAGACAGTGGATCCTTTCTTCTAAATGACTCCTTTAAGAATCTCTTCTGCCTGAATAAAGTAGTTGTGGACAGATGCTCTTCTGAAGAGTTCCTGTCTTGGTGATTGTGGTAGCACACCCTGTCAACTCAGTGTCCCGCGCTTAGCAGTGCTGTGAGCAAGACACCATGGATAATAGCATCCAGTTAAGCAGTCTGATAAGTCGGCATGATGATGAAGCCACAAGGACATCCACCTCTGAAGGGCTTGAGGAGGGTGAGGTGGAGGGAGAGACTCTTCTGATTGTCGAATCAGAGGACCAGGCATCAGTGGACTTATCTCATGACCAGAGTGGGGATTCCCTCAACAGCGATGAAGGAGATGTGTCGTGGATGGAGGAGCAGCTATCTTACTTCTGTGACAAGTGCCAAAAATGGATTCCGGCCAGTAAGGAGCTTCTCAATTCCTTTGACTTGTCAATCCCTATGTAAAGGTTTGTTTTCCAGCCTGTGAAAGAAACACAAATAAAGTAGATCTAAATAAAAGGAAAATTATATATATTATTATTCATCTAGTTGACCAAATGCAGATTTATATCAAACATGAACATATTTGTACTAATAAAAATTGTCAACCTCTATCCCATTGTTAAATTAATGTTCTTGATGGTAGCACAATAAAAATTAGAAAATTGGAACTCCTGTGTTATGTAAGGAATTAGCCATATTTTTCTAATAAGATTATGTTATACATTAGGGGCCAAACTCTGTTGCCAGTATAGTTCAAGTTCACTGTGTTATATTTGACATTTGTGGAATGCTGAGGTAAGGTTAGAATTGCCAAATGTTTGTTTCCTGTCCTTGGCCCAGTCTCGTTTTCCACTGCGGGCCTCTTCTGTCTGCCCACCACCGTCACAATTTTGAGGGTTTCAGCTGCCAGGTTCCCAGCATGCTTTGCCAGACATCACGATCTGTACTTAAACAGCATTTTCTATTAGGCAAGAGACTAGAAGAGACGTAAGTACTGGAGGAACGCTTTACACAGAGTTGACAGCTAGTAAAGAAATATGACTGCACTCATTGTGAAGTAGGTCATTTTCTGGTATGTAGAAACCTTTGGTCAAAAGGGATCCAGTTCAAAATAATTGCTACTATAATACGTTAATAGTAACATTTTCATAGAAAATAAATCTTGAATAGGTGACCTAGCTGGTTTTTGGTTCTCAACTGTTTATTCAAGCTGGGTTCCATCCAGAATCTCAGTGGCTTTTCCCTTTTCCTGCCAGGGTAAAGTTTAAAATGCTCTTTACAGTCAGGTCCCCTCTTCTGTCCCCACAAATGAATGGAACTTGGTTGTTAGGATGAACTTTTCGGTCTCAAAACAATTCTGATTCTTAGGACTTTGTACCTTTTTTGTTTTCTCTCTAGAATATGCATCATGTCAGCTTCCTGGGCAGACCCATTGGCACCCTTTAGACAATTTTTAGTTCTCCCTTGGGCCCCAGTAAACCCTTTAAGATGTAGAGGTAACCTCCCCACCCCCGTTACATGCCCTCCCACTGCTCTATGATGTACATCACCTGGGCCTGGTCTCAGATAGCATTCTATCTGGGGCAGACCTGGCCGTAGTGAAAATAAAACCCAACTCCCAGGGTGGTTCTGCTGCTCAGGGAGAACCTCTGTGTGGCCGTGGTCACCTGTGTTCTCTGCTGCATTCATTCCTAGACCCACGAGAAGAGGAGCATGTTATGTCTGCTGGGTATATTTCATATATGGTTCCTAGCCTGGTGCCTGTCAGGGGGGAGAGCTCAGGTGTGCTCTGAAAGAATGTTTGAAGAAACCTGCCTAGGGAGTCAGGAATGTGACTGCTGGAAAATCCAGTTAGGGCAATCACACCTGCTTTTCCAGGACCTTTCTCCCAGAAGTTGAGGAACCACAGGTCCTAGGAGGGGCATATTACCCGAGTTTAGAAGGACAAATACCCTTTCTCCTTCCTACTCCTCAGCTGCTGTTCTGGGTTAGCTGCAGAAAAAGAAAAACTCAGCCTGGGAACCGTGAAAATCTGATCGATTAAGCTATGGGTTACCGCTGTTCTAGATAAACCCTTGATGTAACTTTTTGTTTTTCTCATAGGTCAGCTGAGGGAACAGCTCAGTTACCTTAAAGGCGATAACTTTTTCAGGTTTACTTGCTCTGATTGCTCCGCAGATGGCAAGGAACAGTACGACAGGCTGAAGTTGACATGGCAGCAAGTGAGTACAAAGCTCCTCTCTAGAACTCATGGGTTGGGTGGCCTAAGAAGTGGTTGGCATCATTATCCAGAGTGAGGAACCTCCTGGTGAGTGAGTGAGTGGTTTGGTGGTGGAGTGCTTTTTATTTCTCAGTGAAAATCAGGTACAGAATATGTGGGAAGATTAGTTCTTGGTAAAAATACAAAAAACTTGCTGCTGATTCTTGAAAATCTGACATGATATCAAGCTCTGACTTCAACTGAAAATAAAGCTTACACTTTTCTGGCAGTCATTTCTAGCACATTAAAGCCAGAAGTGGCTCCGTTGGAAGTGGATTTGGAAGTAGTTTGACGAGATTGCAAAATCAGCGCAACTCAGCTTTCCTGCATTTGAACTTGGAGACACTACTTGTTATTTATTTATTTATTTATTTATTTATTTATTTATTTATTTATTTATTTATTTATTGAGACAGGGTCTCCCTGTAACCCTGGCTGGGCTGGAACTTGCTCTGTAAATCAGGGTGGCCTTGATCTCACAGAGACCTGTCTGCCTCTGCTCCCTGAGTACTGGGATTCCCTTGTGTGCTACCAAGCCTAGCAGGAAACATTTTTTGTTATAGATACCTCTGCTTAGTAGTATCAAATACCAGCATTCTAGTTGACATCTTTTATTGCTGTTTATTGTATTTTTTGTTTTACTTTTTATATATACATATAAGGTGCCAAGGCGTAACCAGTCCTTAAGTTCAAAAAATGAGCTACTCATTATTCACTGGTTTAAAAATTTTTTTTTTTTTTGGTCTTTTCGAGACAGGGTCTCCCTGTAGCCCCAGCTGTCCTGGAACTCATTCTGTAGACCAGGCTGGCCTTGAACTCACAAAGATCCACCTGCCTCTGCCTCCCAAGTGCTAGGATTAAAGGCATGCGCCACCATGCCCGGCTTAAATTATTTTTTTACAGCTGGGTAGTGCACGGCTTTAATCCAGTACTTGGGAGGCAGAGGCAGAGGCAGGCGGATCTCTGTGAGTTCAAGGCCAGCCTGGTCTACAGAGATAGCTCCAGGCCAGCTGGGACTAAAGGGAGACCCTGTCTCAAAAATACCAAAAATAAATAAATAAATAAATAAATTTTTTTTTTTACATTTCTTGTATTTACGAGTGTTTTCCCTGCATTTATGTAAGTACCCATGTCGCGCAATGCCTGTGGTGGCCAGAATAGGGCACTGGCTCCTCTGGAACTGGAGTTAGGACCTATCATTAGCTGTCATGTGGGTGCTGGAACCTGAACGTAGGTCCTCTGTAAGAGTAGCCAGTGTTCTTTAACCCTGAGCCAGCTCTCCAGCCTCTGGTTTTATTTATTGATATTTGTGACACTGGGGATCAAACTTATGGCCTTGCTTATTCTGGCAAGTGCTCTGCCATTGACTTGTGCTTCCAACCTTCTGTTTTTTGTTTTTTTTAACAAACTGTGTGGCTGTTGTGAACCAGGTACTATCTAGGATTATAGGATGGATGCACGCTTCCACCCCCAGGCTGCTGACATTCCACGCTTGTTTTTAAATAATAAACAGATAAATCGGTGGTTACCAGCCTGGCATGGTGGCGCACACCTTTAACCCTAGCACTTGGGAGGCAGAGGCAGGCGGATCTTTGTGAGTTCAAGGCCAGCCTGGTCTACAGAGTGAGTTCCAGGACAGCTGGGGCTATGGGGAGACCCTGTCTCAAAAAAGACAAAAAGAAAAAAATTGGTAATTACCCTGGCACTTTTTGCTTTGAAGAAAATGAACGGTAAAGAGAAAGATTTTAGGTTGTGCTATTTTGGCCACTTGGCGTCCCTTGTAAACTGTAGTTGTTGTATCACCTGAGACTGTTGTTCTAATCACCAGTGTTTGGTTAGAATATCTCATGGAATCTGCCAGTGTGAACCTAGGAAACTCTTTTTGACCTGCCAGAAACACATAAATAGAAAAATGAAGGGCGTTCAAATTGAGAATATTGTCTTGTGGTTACATTTGTGGTGTTTTTCTCAGTGTGAATGGAATATTGCATAGAGCAGGTGTGTAATGACTAAGAAGACTGGAAATGCATGGTCATTTGGCTTATGAGTAGCTTCTATTGAAAGCTATAGAATGGAAGAAGAGTAAATATCATTGGTCATTTTTTTTTAATAATTTTATTTATTTCTGTATGTATATCAATGTACTGTCTGCATGCAGGTTTGTGCACCCGTGTCGTGCAATGCCGCGGAGGTCAGAAGAGGGTCTCGGAATCCCCTGGAACTGGAGTTCTCCTGGAACTGGAGTTTCAGACGGTTCTCGGCCGCCATGTGGGTGCTGGGGATCGAACCCGGGTCCTCTGTAAGAGCGGTCGGCGCTCTTAACCGCTAGGCCATCTCCAGCCCCATCATTGGTCATTTTGAAGATGCTAGTTGTATGTGGGAAAACGTGTAATTTTATTATTTTTATTGTTATTTATTTATTATTTATTTTTTTTTTTTATGTGTATGAATGTACTGTCGCATGTAGGGTTTGTGCACCCATGTCGTGCGTGCCCCGGAGGTCAGAGAGGGTGTCGGATTCCCCCTGGAAACTGGAGTTAAAGACAGTTCTTCAGTTGCCATGTGGGTGCTGGGGATCGAACCTGGGTCCCTGCAAGAGTCGTCACGCTGTTAACTGCTAGGCCATCTCCCAGCCCTAATTTTTTTTTTTTATTTGGTCTTTTCGAGACAGGGTCTCCCTGTAGCCCCAGCTGTCCCTGGACTCTCTTTGTAGACCAGGCCTGGCCTTGAACCACAAAGATCTGCCGGCCCTCTGCCTCCCAAGTGCTAGGGTTAAAGACGTGCGACCACCACGCCTGGCTTTTTTTTTTTTTTTTTTTTTTTATGGTCCTTTTGAGATTGGGTTTCCCTGTAGTTCCTGCTGGCCTGAAACTCCTTATGCAGACCATGCTGGCCTTGAACTCACAGAGCTCTGTCTGCCTTGTGCTTCCTGAGTACTGGGACTAAAGGTGTGCTCCACCCCATCCAGCATTTTTATTTTTTAAATTGTGTTTATGGTTGGGGGTGGTTTGTGCAACATATAGTTAGTTGCCTCTGGAGGCCAGAGGAGTTGGATCCCCTCGAGCTGGGGTTACAGGCAGACACTTGTAATCTGCCTGACATAGGTTCTGGGAAGCAAACTCTAGTCTTCTGCAAGAGAAACACAAGCTTTTAAATGCTGAACTTTCTCTCCAGCCCCCTGTAATTTTTTTTTTTTTAAGAAAATCTTTTTTATTATATTGCTCAGAATATTAGGCCAGTTTACAATCAATCAGGTTAGCATCACTTGAGAAATATTTTTCTCACTTCTAAAAGACATATTAATTGTGGATAGCACCCTTAAGAAGAAATGATAATTTTGATTACACATCTTAGTCTCACAGTATTTCTGGTTGGATCTGAAAAAGCCCATCATGAACCTGAATAAAAAATTAGTTGGTCCTGAGTAACTTCAGTAAATGGTCCAAGTACTTAGAATGCTGGGGTTTGTCCTTTCTGTATTTTTAAATCTTAAACTTCTTATTTGTTGATTTATTGAAGAACTAAGGAGAGATGCATTTTTTTTTTTTTTTTAATTAGAAAATACCAACAGTAAGGAGGTCTGCCCTTTGGGCTGAAAGATCCTTTCTATACCTCTTTTCTATTTCTCCTCTTCTTCCTCTTGGGTGACTATAGAGAAAACCTTTGGTACAAAGGAGAAACTTTATTAGATATCTGGGAAGGATAGAGAGCTTGCATTTCTCGTACAACAGACTCATTCTTACAACACAGGTGAAGAGTTGGTGGTATGTGCTTATCTTTCTGGGTTCTTCAGCAGCTAGTTCCTGAGTATCTGCTGTGGCCACAGGCTGAACTAGGCTCTGCAGAGACTTTGGTCTATAAGACTAGCTTCCTTGGTCTGGTGCAGAGAGAACAGAAAATGAATCCGGCATTTATGCTTTCAGATTACATATTCCAGAAGAAGAATAATGGGTCCTTTGTAGAAGAGGATATAGTTTGTTCAGTGATAGCAGAAAGGTTGTTTTCAAGCAAATAACCTGTAATTCATGAAATATCTCTTTTTTTTTTTTTTTGTCTTTTTGAGACAGGGTCTNGAATTTTTTTTTAAAGATTTTTTTTTTCTTATTTGTTTGAGTGTATTGTCTGTGTGTAGGTTTTTGTGCACCCGTGTTTTGCAGTGCCGTGGAGGTCAGGAGGGGGTCTCAGATTCCCCTTTAATTTGAGTTCTCCTGGAACTTGGGGGAGTTCTCCTGGAATTGGAGGTTCAGACGGTTTTGGCCGCCATGTGGTGCTGGGGTCGAACCGGTCCTCTGTAGTGGTCGGCGCTCTTAACCGCTAGGCCCTCTCTCTAGCCACAGAATTCTTAAATAATCATTCACAAGGGGCCTCTCCTTGGCTGTTTGAAGTCTAGTAATCAATAATCGATGCCACCAACCCCCATGTTTACCACAGTAAATCCCTGCTGTGGTCTACTTTATGTTTTTTTATATTGTTTTCCAGAGCCTAGGGTTGTTTTTTTTTCAATACAGGGTCTCCCGTAGCTCCCAGGGTCCTGGAAACCACTGTAGACCAGGCCACCTTGAACTCACAAAGTATCCGCGATTGCCTCCGCCTCCCAAGTGCTAGGATTAAAGGCGTGGTGCCACCACACCCAGAATCTTTATTTTTTTTTTAATACCTTTTTATTGAAGCTTGTACATTTATACAAAATTTCCCATTCAAATCTAGACCTTTCCCCTTCCTTCCCTCCCCCCACCACCACCAGAGCTCATGCATTCTGCCAAACTGCTTTTTTTCTCTTTTTCTCAGTGTGGTTAATTTAAGTCTCCAATGATCCTCCAAGAAGAACCATGTGCACACCACGCAAACGGCCCTGGTAACAGCATCACTGAGTTTCCATACCCTCCATGCTTAAACTTAACACTTTGTAGACAGTAATCCACAAACTGAATTTTCCAAATGTGTTCTACTTTTTTGCACCAGGTCAACATCAGCCAACAAACAATTTCCTTTAAACAGTTAATATTATGGGAGTAATTTAATGGGCATTAAGTCTCAGTTTGGGAAGATAAAAAAGCTTTTTAAGATATGGTGCTGGTTACACAAGGGATGTAGGGTATATCACTGAACAAGAAAATGTGCAATCGGGGCTGGAGAGCTGGCCAGCAGTTAAGAGGCCAACGTGCTTGAGAGGACCCGGGCGGGATCCCCAGCAACGCACCAGGTGGCGTGAGACCGTCTTTACTCCAACTCCAGGGGATCGATACCTCTTCTGACTATGCTGCATTCAGACCCGGGAGCACAAACTACATGATCACACGAAGAATGGTCCACGTAAAGCATTCAGTAACAAAAATCAAATAAAAATAAAAAAGAAAGGAAGAACATATAAATGAAAAATTCAAGAAAATGAAGTAAATAAAAAGAAAAGGAAAAAAAAAGAATAGAAAAGCAAAAAGAAAAGAAATAAATTATTTTTCTTATTCTTCTTTGTTAAGTTACCACATTTAAAAGAAAAGTCACCATTCCATAGGCACTTTAATTGTGGAGCCTTGCCCACTCCCAGACTCCTACTCAGAAACATGCATCACTGCTATTCTCAACCACAGACACCTGCCTGTATGTCATTTTCAGTAATTTTCAGTATGTTTTAAGATTTTCCATGAGGGGCTAGAGAGAGAGTTTAATGGATAAGAGCACTTCTTGCTCTTGCAAAGGACCAAGGTTTGATTCCCAGCACTCATAGGGCGGCTCACAACCCACCTGTAACTCCAGCTCACAACCTATCTGTAACTCCAGTTCTAGAGGATCTGAGGCCCTCCTCTGGCCTACATGGGCACACAGACGTGTAGGATATCGACAGACATCATTGAATTACAAACAATAATACAATAATATTTGTAAACACCCCACATACATAAAATATTGTTAAAAAGATATTTCAGAGCTGGGGGCTGGTGGTGCATTCCTTTAATCCTAGCACTTGGGAGGCAGAGGCCGGCGATTCTTGTGTTGAGTTAAAGACCAGCCGGGGTCTACAGAGTGAGGTTCCAGGACAGCTGGTGTGCTACAGGTATGAGTTCAAGGCCAGCCTGGTCTACAGAGTGAGTTCCAGGACAGCTGGGACTGCAGGGAGACCCTGTCTTGAAAAGACCAAAAAAAAAAAAGAATTCTTTTCACCTGGCATCATGGCACATGCCTTTAATCCCAGCTCTCAGGAGTCAAAGGCACTCTGAGCTCTCTGAGTTCAAGGCCAACCCGGTCTACATAGTGAGTTCTAGGATAGCTGGGGTTTACCAGCTATCCTAGAACTCTGTCTTAAAAACACCAAAAAAAAAATTATTTTCTATGTTCTTTTTTTTTTTTTTTTTAGTTTACTTGACCCAATGTAAGTTATGATTTTTTTTTTTTGTTTTTTTTTTTTTAAATAGGGTCTCCCTTTAGTTCCAGCTGGCCTGGACCTCACTATGTAGACTGGGCTGGCCTTGAACTCACAGAGGTCCACCTGCCTCTGCCTCCTGAGTGCTGGGATTAAAGGCAATGATTTTTATTATAGGTGGAAAACATGGTTTTGAGTAGCGTTTGCAGTTTTGACCATTTTTATAAATTCACATATATCTATATAAATATAGATGAAAGCATAGTCACTGAACTCTTAAAAAAAGATTGTTTAATTTTCCTTTCTTATTTTCTGTTTTTGAGGCAAGATCTCATTGTGTTGCACAGGCTGGCTTTGAACTTACAATCCTGCCTCAGCCTCCTGAGTGCTATGATAATAGCCACTCTACTGCCCATATGAAAAATGCTGCTTTTCTATGATCTTTAAGAGTGTTTTATTTTATTATTTATGTATATATGTACTGGTATATGCACATGTGTACCTGTGTCTGTGGAGGCCAGAGGAGCATCACATCCCCTGAACTTGGAGATTGGTGCTTGTAAGTCACCTGACGTGGGTGCTGGAACTGAACTCATCCTCTTGAAGAGCAGCAAGTGCTTGTCTCTTGATGGTGGACCTCAGATGGTTTTTATTTCCTTCTTTGCTCTTTTCTGTGTTACTAAAGTCTTACAGTGGCATGTGTTATGGCTGGAAGGATGGATCAGCAGTTCAGAACATTTGCTGTTCTTCCAGAGGACCTGGGTTTGATTCCCAGCACCTACATGGTGGCTAGCTAACAACTGCCCCAATACCAGTTCCAGGGGATCCAACACTCTTCTGGCCCACATGGGCATTGCAAAGCATGTGTTATGCTTACATACATACAGGTAATACAGTCCTACATATAAAATAAAAATAAATAAGTCAGGCATTATGGTACACATCTTTAATCCCAGCACTCAGGAGGTAGAGGTAGGTGAGTTCAAGGCCAGCCTGGTCTACATAGCAAGTTCCAGACCAGCTAGGGCTATAGGAAGACTCTGTCTCAAAAAGAACAAAACAAAACCAAAAATAAATAAATTTTAAAAAATGGCATGTGTTATTTATACTTTTGGAAAATACTTCCTCTCAAGAGACCCAAAATCCTTATCTCTAAGGACAATAATGTTGCACTAGACAGTAGTCTCTTAGGTGGTGTCTTGGAGCCTCTGCGAGTGGGGTTCTTTATTTACCTGCCCCATCTAATGAAGGATTTCCACCACCACCCATGGCTGTGTCCTAATAGATGCCTCCAACAGCATTTTCAGCTCTGAGAATGCTAGCTGGAGTAGACACCCCAAGACTGCTACTGTCTAGCAGCTAAGCACACTGTTTAGGGCTGCTTTATGTAGGGGATGGGGTGCTTGTGACCGAGCCTCCTGATCAGCTGTGTGTTGTAACCATTAGCTCAGCCACACACCAGCCCTTCATAAAGATGCCTCACAAAGCAAAGAAAAAAAAGATTCTCTGCCCAGACTATTCCATTATGTCTTCCTGTGTCCATTCTGTTCCCAGCATTCCCACCTGGACTCTGAAGCAGAAGAGCTCCAGATGAAGCCCTCCCCAGGCTTCCCTCCCAGCCCTTGTTCATTTGCATTTCAGGTTGTCATGTTGGCGATGTACAACTTGTCCCTGGAAGGCAGTGGGCGCCAAGGATATTTCAGGTGGAAAGAGGACATCTGCGCTTTCATTGAGAAGCACTGGACTTTCTTACTAGGAAATAGGTAACTTGATGTTTAAAAATCTTAAACTTGAAGATATAAATAGCAGTATGTTTGAGAGCCTAATGTTGCCCTAATGGAGATTTACAATATTTTATTTGTGGTAATTACAAAGAGTTTTTGAATTTCAGAAGCTTTTTCACCCCTGTAAGTTAAACAAAACTTGTTTATGAAAATTCAGAAGGATGTGTTGACTACAAAATATACATTTTCGGGCTGGAGAGATAGACTAGTGGTTAAGAGCACCGACTGCTCTTGCAGAGGACCTGGGTTCAATCCCCAGCACCCACATGGTGGCTAAGAACCGTCTGTAACTCCAGTTCCAGGGGAATCTGAGACCCACTTCTGACCTCTGCGGCATTGCACAACATGGGTGCACAAACCTACATGCAGACAGTACATTCATACACATACAAAAATAAATAAAATTTAAAAAAAATATTTTAAAAAATGTACATTTTCGCCGGGCGTGGTGGTGCACGCCTTTAATCCTAGCACTTGGGAGGCAGAGGCAGGCGGATCTTTGTGAGTTTAAGGCCAGCCTGGTCTACAGAGTGAGTTCCAGGACAGCTGGGGCTACAGGGAGACCCTGTCTCAAAAAGACCCCCCCCAAAAAAAAATGTACATTTTCATTAGTTCTCGTACTGTGCTACCCAATGAAAGTGTTTCATCATGAGTGATGGTTAATTTGAGGCAACAGGATTATGATGTCCTTTTTTTTGTCTTTTTGAGACAGGGTCTCCCTTTAGTCCCAGCTGGCCTGGAGCTCACTCTGTAGATGAGATTGGTCTTGAACTCACAGAGATCCGCCTGCCTGGGATTAAAGGCGTGCTCTACCATGCCTGAGTATGATGTACTTCTAAAATGACATGGGACCAGTACTTGACTCCCCTTTCTGCTTCTCTTTTTTTTTTTTTTTTAAATTTTATTTATTTTTTTATGTGTATGAATGTACTGTCTGCATGTAGGTTTGGGCACCTGTGTCGTGCAATGCCACGGAGGTCAGAAGAGGGCATTGGATTCCCCTGGAACTGGAGTTAAAGACGGTTCTCAGCTGCCATGTGGGTGCTGGGGATCGAACCCGGGTCCTCTGCAAGAGCAGTCGGTGCTCTTAACCCCTAGGCTATCTCTCCAGCGCCTCTGCTTCTCTTCTGACTTCCTATGATGTCCTTCTAAAATGACATAGGAGATCAGAAGAGAAGCAGAAAGGGTAGTCAATGACTGGTCCCCTTCAGTTTGTCCTCAATTAAGAATGTCTTCTGTTATTAGCTTGTTTTCCTTCTTAACTCTGGAGACTAAACCCATACATTTAGTCCACTGTACTTAGCAAAGTCTCCACATTAACATGGATATGGTTCATTCATTAAATGCTCTTTCCATATTGTGCTAAGTACTCCTCCCTGCTGGGTGCATTGCTTCACTGGAGTTAGGGATGAGCAGGAGACTTAGGCCTACACAGACTTTGAGACTACTGAGGGCCTGTGCCAGTCCAAGGGCTCTGTGCTATTAGAGACCAGTGTTTGCTGTTCCATTGGTCATATTACAGTTTTTGTTTTGTTTTTGAGGTGGTCTCTCTGACCCCCAGCTGGCTTGGAACTCACTATGGAGTCCAGGCCGGCCTCAGTCTCATGGAGATCTTTCTGCCTCTGCCCCTGCCCCCTGCCCCCTGCCCCTTGCCCCTTGCCCTTGCCTCTACCTCTGCCTCCTGAGTGCTGGGACCAAAGGCATGGGCCACCAGGCCCATCTTACTTTGGTGAATGTTGTGATTCTGATTCTTCATTGCTTTCTGATTTCCTGGGTGAGTTTCATAAACTGCATGATTAGGTCAATATAGACACAGCAAAGGCTCTGGATCACGTTGGGGAACAGCAGGCTTATACCTGTCCTCATTTGAACTCTGAAGCCTGGTTTCCTACATGCAGTGTGTGCCTATGCTTGTGCCTGTGCTTGTGTGTATATGTGTGTGCATGCACAGTGGAAGAGGGTGCCCTTCTGAAGGCTGCTGTGAGAGAATAGAAGAGACTCACCTTCACAAAAGGGCTTATTTTAGTTCCTAGCTCTTGAGTGCTGCTGAGAAAAGAACTGACAGTGTGACTGTTTTTTTTTTTTTTTGTATGTGTATGAATGTACTGTCTGCCTGCAGGTTTGTGCACCCATCTCATGCAATGCTGCGGAGGTCAGAAGAGGGTGTCAGAAGAGGGTGTTGGATTCCCCTGGAACTGGAGTTCTCCTGGAACTGGAGTTACAGACGGTTCTCAGCTGCCATGTGGGTATTGGGGATCGAACCTGGGTCCTCTGCAAGAGCAGTCGGTGCTCTTATCCGCTAGGCTATCTCTCCAGCCCCGTGACTGGTTTTTTATGAGGAAAGAAAATCTGTTGTTTTAATGCCTCAGCACTATCTATAGACTTTATTATACCCTATTTATAGGGGACAAGAAATGGGGCAAATGATAAAGTTAGGTCTTGGAATGTTTTCATGATCTCTTAGTGCTGTTCTAGGAAATTAGATTTAAATTGCCTGTTTTTTTGTTGTTGTTTTGTTTTTTAAATTTTTATTTTATTTTATTTATTTCTGTATGTGTATGAATGTACTGTCTGCATGCAAGTTTGTGCACCCGTGTCGTGCAATGCTGCGGAGGTCAGAAGAGGGTCTCGGATTCCCCTGGAACTGGAGTTCTCCTGGAATTGGAGTTTCAGACGGTTTTCAGCCTCCATGTGGGTGCTGGGGATCGAACCCGGGTCCTCTGTAAGAGCGGTTGGCGCTCTTAACAGCTAGGCCAGAATATTACTTGTTTTGATGGTGGTGGTGGCACCCACTGGTAGGATTTGCTGAAGAAGGCAGAGGCAGGAGGATCTGGAGGTCGAGGCTAGCCTGGGCTACACAATTATTTAAAAAAAAAAAAGAATATTGCTTGTTTCACTTGGTCACTTCTAGAGTGTGTTCTGAGAGGAACCAGGCTTTGTCTGACACTCCAGTGAAGGGCATTCATTACTCTGTAGTTTCTATGTAGTTGAACTACTAAACCAGTGGTTTATGAATATATTGATAGGTCACATGAATTATTCACTAATCTTCCTATTTAAATAAAGTCACTTTTAGAAACATACTTTAAAAGGAACACATCACATTGTAAATAGAAAAACCTGTGTGATTTGCCACAAATAGAATATAACTAGGGAGTCAGTAAAAATAAACCAGTGTTGTGGAATTGTAGGTGGGTCCTGAGCTGTAAGACAGTCCCTGGCTTTTGTTTTGGTCTGAGAGTCCCCAAGTGTCAATGGGAACTTAGAGCAGTAACTTGTCTAGTGATCTAGTCAGAGGGGAGAGACTTAGAAATCACTGTGAACCCTGCCCCACTTTCTAGCCACAGTGTTGTCAGTACTTGAAGAACTGCTTTAAACACCAGCAATTGGAAAGGTCCCCAGAAACCACCCACCCTAGGTGATTACCAAGTGTTCGGATGTCTCCTATCAGCTCTCCCATTCACTGCCCCTCAGAAGTAGTCTGTAAGAGGCTTAATCTTTAGTTTTTCAGAGATACTAAAGATTTAAACTCTGCTCTTTCCAATACAGTCCTTAATTTTAATTTAATTTGAGACTAGGTCTCATGTAGCTCAAGCTGGCCTCAAACTTGCTGAGAATGACCTTGAACTTCTAATTCTTTGTCTTCTGCCTCCAAAGTATTGGAATTACAGGCTCCTGCCACCACACCCAGCTTTATGTAATGTTGGGCATAGAGCTCAGGGCCTCTTGCCTGCAGGGAAGAACTCTTATCAACTGAGCTACATCCCTAGCCCCAGTCACAGAATCCGAGAATAGTACACTGGGTTTAAACTTTTAAAGTTTAAAAATTTTAATTTTAAGGCTTAAAATTTGGGTATATTCCTTGCTGATTTTGATTTTATGCCTTTAAAGATTTTATTAGTTTAACTATATAAAGATTTATTTAAGGCTAACCTAAATAATTTTATGTATCTTTTTTGGAAACAAGTTAAAGAGCATGTAAAAGCTCAATTGCTACAAATTTTTGCTTTGTTGTTTGTGTTTTGAGACTAGGCTTTACTGTGTAGGCCCTGATTGCCTAGTAGCCTCTATGTAGCCCAGGCTGGCCTCCAACTCAAGGGAGTCTTCCTACCTTAGTCTCCCAAGTGCTGGTAGATGCCACCATTCTTGGCTCCTGCTATAGATTAGTTCCCATTGTGTGTATGAGAGCATTTAACCTGCTGTTACAGTTCTGGTCTTGAATGCTTGTAGAAGGTGTGGGGGGGGAGATTGAGAGAGAGATTGAGAATGCTTTTGGGGAAGAGTGAACACATATGATGTACACGTGGAGGCCAGAGGTCAAGGAGGGTCATTCCTCAGGAGTTATCCACCCACAGGGTGTCTTGCTGGGGCCTGTCTGCCTCCTGGGTGCTAGGATTAAGAGTGGGCACCAACCCCTAGCTTTGTTTTCTGTGTAGGTGCTAGGGATTGAACTCAGACACTCATACTTGTGCGCCAAGCATGTTGCTGGTTACTTCCTCCCTACCCTTCAGGATATAGCTTTGATAATAGTTGAAAACTTTCTTCTTATTTCACTGGCTTTAAGATGTACAGTTTTTACATTTTGATGTTCTAGTAGCTGGGTACATCTTATAACTAATAGTATGTCATCTTTTTTTTTTTTTTTTTTTTTTTTTTAACCAGGGTCTCCCTGTAGCCAAAGCTGGTCTAGAACTCAATATATAAACCAGGCTGGCCTCAATCTCACAGAGATTTGCTTACGTCTGCCTTTGGGTCCCCAATGCCCAGGCGTGTGTGTGTGTGTGTGTGTGTGTGTGTGTGTGTTTGAGACAAGGTCTCCCTGCAGTCCCAGCTGGTTTGGAACTTGCTATGTAGACCAGACTGGCCTTGAACTCACAGAGATCCTCGTGTCTCCTGAGTGCTGGGATTAAAGATGTGCACCACCATGCCTGGCATAAGACAAGGTCTCACTATGTAGCCTTCACTGACCTGTAACTTCCTATGTAGACCAGGCTGGCCCTGTAACTCACAGAGATCTGCCAGCCTGTGCCTCCCAAGTGGTAGGATTAAATATGTATGCCACCACTCTCAGCCTGTATGTCATAATTTTTTGTAGCTAGGCATAGTAGCCCTTCCCCTTAATCCCAGCACTGGGGAGGCAGAGGCAGATGGATCTCTGTGAGATCAAGACCAGCCTGGTCTACAGTGAGTTCTAGGTGAGCTAGAACTATAGGGAGACTCTGTTACAAAACAAAAACAAAAACAAAAACAAGCTGGGTCTGGCGGTGCATGCCTTTAATCCCAGCACTTGAGAGGCAGAGGCAGGTGGATTTCTGTGAGTTCCAGGCTACCCTGGTCTACATAGTGAGTTCCAGGCCAGCTGGGGCTACAGGGAGACCCTGTCTCAAAAAGAATTAATAATAATAATAATAATAATAATAATAATATTTTTGTCGGGGCTGGAGAGGTGACTCAGCAGTTAAGAGCACTTGCTGCTTTTGCAGAGGACCCAAGCTTGGCTCTCTGCACTCATATCAGGTGGTTTACAACCACCAGTCATGCCAGCTCCAGAGGATCTGATCTTCTGGTCTTGGGCACACACACACACACACACACACACACACACACACACACAGATACACAGATACACATACACATAACTTAAAATCTTTAAAATACAAGTAATTTATAATTTTTTTGTGGGGCTGGAGAGTGGCTCAGTATTTAACAGTGCTTACTGCTCTTTCAAAGGACCCCACTTCAATTTACATGCACATCAGGCAGTCACAGTTGCCTATAACCCTAGCTCCAGGGGATCTGACAACCCACTTCTGACCTTCATGGGCACACACACATGTGTACAGACACATACACACATACATGTATAAATAAAAAATGAATTAAAATATTTTTATTTATTTAGTCTATTTTTTTTTTTTTTTTGGTCTTTTCGAGACAGGGTCTCCCTATAGTCCCAGCTGTCCTGGAACTTGCTCTGTAGACCAGGCTGGCCTTGGACTCACAAAGATCCGCCTGCCTCTGCCTCCCGAGTGCTAGGATTATTTAGTCTTTTGAGGTAGGGTCTCTCTGTAGCTGAAGCTAGACTGGAACTTACTATGCAGACCAGGTTGGCCTTGAACTCACAGATACTGCCTGTCTCTGCCTCCTGAGTACTGGGATTAAAGGCATGCACTACCATTCCTGACTTTATTTTTTTTTATTTTTTTATTTTTTATTTTTTTAACTTTATTTATTTCTGTATGTGTATGAGTGTACTGTCTGCATATAGGTTTGTGCACCCGTGTCGTGCAATGCCGCGGAGGTCAGAAGAGGGTGTTGGATTCCCCTGGAACTGGAGTTCTCCTGGAACTGGAGTTTCAGACAGTTCTCAGCTGCCATGTGGGTGCTGGGGATCGAACCCGGGTCCTCTGTAAGAGTGGTCGGCGCTCTTAACTGCTAGGCCATCTCCAGCCCCGACTTTATTTTTATTTTATGTGTTGAGTGTATTGCCTGCATGCATGTAAGTGCACCTGTATTGTGCAGTTTCCTTGGAGATCAGAAGAGGATATCAGATCCCTTAGAACTGGAGATACAGACTGTTGTTAGCAGCCACCATGTGAATGCTGGGAAATGAACCTAGGTCCTCTACAAGAGCAGCCATAGTTTATAATTGCTGAGCCATCTCTCTAACCCCCTTAAATATTTTTATTTTTACTTTTATTTTGTATTTTTGTGTATTATTTTGTATTATTGTATTATGTATTATTTTGTATTATTGTGTATGAGTGTATTACCTGAATATGTAAGTACACCTGTGCTGTGTAGTGACAGAAGAGGTCAGAAGAAGATGTTAGATCCCCTGGAACTGGAGTTAAACATGATTGTTAGCCATCATGTGGGTGCTGGGAATCAAAGCCAGGCCCCCTGCAGGAACAGTTGGTGGTCTTAACTGTTGAGCCATCTCTCCAGAATTCCCTCAAAAATTTTTTAAAAAATTTATTTGTTTACCTTTGGTTTTTTGAGACAGGATCTCTCTGTAGCCCCAGCTGGCCTGGAATGCAATGTGTAAATCAGGTTGACTTGAACACAGAGAGATAACCTTAGCTGGGTTGATTAATGTGCTGTGGTTAAAGGATGTATCAGCTTATTTATTTCATGTGTATGTGGGTACTCTTACATGACTTCAGGTCTACCACCTGAGTACATGTGTATGGGTACCTGCAGAGGCCAGAGGGCCTTAGATTCCCTGGAATTGGAGTTACAGGTGGTTGTGAGCAGCCTGATGTGGCTGCTAGGAACCCACAAGGTCCTCTGCAAAAGCAGTAAGCACTCAACCATGAACCATCTCTCCAGCCCCCAAAATAAAAGAAAAATAAGGTTTTTTGAAAAGATGGCTGAAATTATTATAAATTATTATAAAAGCCTTCCTCTTCACAGGCTTTTTTG
>VZQC01014064.1:48673-139801 GCA_009823505.1 Rhizomys pruinosus
AAAAAATTGAATTCCAATTAACATCATTGTGGAATTCACGGACGCCATTTTTTTTTTTTTTTTTTTTTGGTCTTTTTGAGACAGGGTCTCCCTGTAGCTCTGCTGTCCTAGAACTTGCTCTGTAGACCAGGCTGGCCTTGAATTCACAGAGATCTGCCCCCCTCTGCCTTCTGAGTGCTAGGATTAAAGGCGTGCGCCACCACACCCGGCTGTGCCATTCTTAAGAGTATTGAAAATGCCTAGATACAGGGAGTAGGATGATGGTTGTTAACGGCTGGGAACCAGGACAGAATTTGAGGGTTCTTTGTTTAGTGCGTCTAGAATTTGTTTTATACAATAAAATGAACATTGGTAATGCTTGTAGAATATGAATGTATTTAATGGCCACTGAGCTGTACACTTAAAAATGATGAAGATAGGGGCTGGAGAGATGGCTCAGTGGTTGGGAGTGCCGACTGCTCTTGCAGAAGACCCGGGTTCAATTCCCAGCACCCTCTTCTGACCTCCGCGGCATTGCATGACACTGGTGCACCAACCTACATGCAGACAGTACACTCATACACATAAAAAATAAAAAATCTTTAAAAGATAAAGATAATAAATACATAATTTACCGTAGTAAAAATTTGGTTCAGGGAGAGATGGCTAGATGAAACGCATAAAGAGTCTGTATGAATGTTTACAAGAAATTTATTGCATTCTGTATAGGCAATATTTATTCTTTGTGTGATTGTGCTGCATTTTCCTTGCTGGCTATCTTCATTTTGTGGGGGACACCTTAGTGAGAGTACCACAGATGGACGTCTTTAGCAACAGAAGTTAATGGCCTCACAGTTCTGGCACTGGAGGTTTGAAATCGGGGCTGATAGGGTGGAAGAGTCGGTCTGTTCTCAGCCTCTCTCCCAGCGTCTTAGCTTCATGTGTTCCTTGGTTTGTAGGTGGCTTTCCTCTGTGTCTTCAGTTTATCTTTCCTATGTATGCATCTGTCTCTGGGTCCACATTTCAGCTTTGTAAAAAGCTAATGGTTGCGGGGCTGGAGAGATAGCCTAGCGGTTAAGAGCACCGACTGCTCTTGCAGAGGACCCGGGTTCAATCCCCAGCACCCACATGGCGGCAGAGAACTGTCTGTAACTCCAATTCCAGGAGAACTCCAGTTCCAGGGGAATCCGACGCCCTCTTCTGACCTCCGAGGCATTGCACGACACGGGTGCACAAACCTACATGCAGACAGTACATTCATACACATAAAAAATAAATAAANTTAAAAGGAAAAATGTGAATCCTGAAATATGATATGGAAATGACAGTTCTTTTTTACTTGTTTAAAACTTTATTTCAAAATTATTTAACTCACCATTAATAAAGTGTATGGTTAATACTCTATGCCAATGTCATTAGGCTTTCCCATTGCTGAAAATGGACTGTGAGAAAACCCACTTCACCAAACATTAAATTACTCTTTGCAAAACATACAGAACTCTCAATACTTGCAAAAGAATTACATGCACCATCTTCTCATCATTTTTTTTAAATCAGAACTTACATTATTAATCTACATCAGTGGATATTAAAATGAAATCATTTTAACAAATTATAATTGTACAAATCAAAATACCACTAGTTAATATTTGACAAGAATAACTTACAAAACACTACATTACATATTACCTTGCAATCTAAACAATTACATATTTGTATTTATTTTACATAACTGAAACTTCACAGAATTTAATAGTAAATAAATAAAAAAATAGTTCTGTGTATTAGTTTCAACTATTTCTATTTTACAATCTGTAAGGCTCATATCAGTTCAGCACTAAAAACACCTATGAAACTTTCTAATTGATTTTCTTAATCTTCTCATGTGATAGCTTTTGTTTATTTTTAAGGTGAATGTTTAAGAAAATAATATAAATTCTACTATATCTTGAAGTAAATGTTCCTTTTGGCTGCTCACTCTATGTGTAAATGGGGTATATTTTATTTTCAGTGAACAGATGAAAAAAAGCAAAACACAAAACTCTGCTTAGCTTGGGTTGGAGAGATGGCTCAGTGATTAACGTCACTGACTGCTCTTGCAGAAGACCAGGGATTGAATTCCAGCACCCACGTGGTGGCTAAGAACCATCCTAACTCCAGGTCTAGGGTGTCCAACACCTTCTTCTGTCCTCTGCAGGTATTGTACAACACAGGTGACCTTACACACATGCAATTGACATACTCATACAATAAAATATCAAAGAAAATAGTTTTAAGAAAACATCTGCCTAGATAGTCAGCCCCTCCCCATGCTGTCCCCACTCCTGAATTGGCCTTTGGTGCCCGCCTGATCTTCTTGCCTGAGACCTCCGCAGCAGACTCCTAGGTTGGCTGCTGCCCATTGTGTCTTGATCCCCCTATTCTATGATTGACTATATTCTCTTGGTCAGAGCCAATCCCTACATCATGTGGTTTCATAGTCCCTCCCCTTACTTAAGGCCCTAGGCCCTACCTTGGCCCTAGGCCCCCTTCAATAATCATGTCTGAGACCTCCATAGTACCCTACTAAGATGGACACAATGTTTCCTCTTCAATTGACAAAAGGATAATGAAGATTTGGTAAATTTACTCAGCAGTAAAGAAAAATGAACTGATGAAAATTGCAGACAAGTTTGCTTGTTACCACTCATTAGATAAACTTCTTTTTGCAACAGATAGAGACTATTATAGAGTTCCACAACTGATCCAACAGATCCCCACCCCTAAGTGACTCATCAATAATGCAAACTCCAAACCTAAGGCTCAGAAAGGTTGCACAACAGGGGATAGAGAAAAATACTAGTGCATTTCTCAATTCTCACCAGTGAGTCTTTCTCATGTAACAGAGGGAGATCAACACAGAAAGTCACAACTAGCCAAAATATACAGAATAAGAGACAGCAGACTATGTGCCACTAGATAGTACTTATATTGTAAATGTCACACACCCATGGCTCAGGGACCATTGCAGAAGAAGGGACAGAAAGATTGTAAGAGACAGGCATGATGTATGACCTCAAGGAAACAAAGTTTTCCAGGCTTCTGCTCATATGAACTTCCAGTGACAACATGCATAAGACCCATGCAAACAAACTAGAAAAAAAAAAAAAAAAAAAAAAAAAAAAAAAAAGCAGAACACACTGTGTGTGGTGGCCCACAACATTTTTTTTATTTTATTTATTTCTGTATGTGTATGAATGTACTGTCTGCATGCAAGTCTGTGCACCCGTGTCGTGCAATGTCACGGAGGTCAGAATCCTAGCTACATGGTGAGTTCCAGGTTAGCCAGTACTATACAATGAGACTCAGTTTCACTGTCACCCCATTCCCAAATCTAACAACAATTTGCCTGGGGAACTCTGTAATTGTGATATGTGTCTTATGTTTGAATTCCTTCATTTGATCCTCAGCTATTCTGTGAGGTAATTCTATTATCCTGGTTTCACAGATGAAGAAATTTAGGCAGCTGAAAGGTGGGGGAGCCAGGACTTGAGGCCAGGCAGACTTCACAGCTGTTCTCCGGATCCCTGCACTCTGCTCCTTCAGCCAGTGGAGGCTGCTCAGGATCTCACAGCCAGGAGTCCGAGTCAGGAGAACATACACACAGTGTTCTTTCTGTGTGCTGGTACTGAAATGTCAATAGTCTTTAAATCCTCCTTATCTTTAGGAAAAAGACTTCAACGTGGTGGAGCACAGTAGCAGGCTGCCTCAGTGTGGGAAGTCCTGTGTATTTCCGCTCAGGAGCTCAGGAATTTGGAGAGCCTGGATGGTGGAAACTGGTTCATAATCGACCCCCAACCATGAGACCAGAGGGAGAGAAGCTGTCTGCCTCCGCTTTGAAAGTGAAAGGTAAAGAGTTTGAGCAGCACAGAGGCTCAATGCCAGGCAGGGTGGGACCCTGACCCAGCCTTAGCCGGTCCTCGAGTCTCAGGGTCCCTGGAGGGTTTTGTTTACTATAAATACTGTATAAAATATTTGATCATTTCCTGATCTAGTTTTTATCATTTCCTCTGGTGTCTTTTCTCCTCCCTCCCTTCCACCTCTTTATCTCCCTCCTTCCCTCCCTCCCTCTTTCCTTTCTTCCCTCCTTTCCATCTTCTCTTCCTTTCTTCCTTCACAGTCTCTGTATCACAACGTGCCCTGGAACTTACTCTGTAAGACAGGCTAGCCTCAAACTTGGACAATACACTTGCCTCCACCTCTGGGTGTTAGGATTACAGGCATGGTCCTCCACACCTAATTTAACAGATTCAGTGTTTTCAACCTGATTTCTTTTTGACATTTTATTATGGAAATTTAAAACCACACAAAGGTAAAGAGAACAGTGCCCCCCCTGCTGCGGGTGCAGCCGGTGATCTCCCTTCATCTCTAGTTTTCTGGTGCCCACTTCCCACTTTGACTTTTGGTTCGTTTAGAAACCTCAGGCATCCACCTTTTTTTTTTTTGAGTCAGGGATTTACTGTGTAACTCTAGTTGGTCTGGCTCGCTTATATAGACCTGGCTGGCATTGAACCTGTAGACATCACCTGCCTGTACTTTGACCTCCCCTGTGCTGGGATTAAAGGTATGCCCCACCATGCTCTCTAAGCAGACATTTTATCAATAAATGTTTTAGTATGTGTCTTTAGAAGTAAGGCTTAGCCGGGCGTGGTGGCGCACGCCTTTAATCCTAGCACTTGGGAGGCAGAGGCAGGCGGATCTTTGTGAGTTCAAGGCCAGCCTGGTCTACAAAGTGAGTTCCAGGACAGCTGGGGCTACAGGGAGACCCTGTCTTGAAAAAACCAAAAAAAAAAAAACAAAGTAAGGCTTGTTTCTTTTTTTTAGAGCCTAACTGTAATATCAGTTCATATTTGAAATATAGCTCATTATCACACATTGATAGTATTTTTTTAATCTAAAATTTTTTTTAAACTTTATAATCTTCCATTTTTTAATATGTATGTTTTGCCTGCATGTGTGTAAATTCACCACCTGTGTGCAGTGCCTGTGGAGGCTAAAAGAGGGTGTCAGATCCCCTGAACCTGAAGTCTAGATGGTGGTTACCTGCATTGTGGTACTAGGAACCAAACCTGGGTCCTCTGGGAGAGCAGCCAATGCTTTTAACTAATAAGTCATCTCTCTAGTTCCCCCCCAAGTATGTGTGTGTGTAATATATAAATATAATATTATATATATTATATATTATATAAAAATAAATAAAAAAAATTTTGGGGGGTCTTTTTTGAGACAGGGTCTCCCTGTAGCCCCAGCTGTCCTGGAATTCACTCTGTAGACCAGGCTGGCCTTGAACTCACAAAGATCCGCCTGCCTCTGCCTCCCAAGTGCTAGGATTAAAGGCGTGCACCACCACGCCTGGTGCAAGTTTATAATTTTAAAAAATGTAACTGGGGGGGCTGGAGAGATGGCCTAGCGGTTAAGAGTGCCGACTGCTCTTGCAGAGGACCCGGGTTCGATCCCCAGCACCCACATGGCGGCAGAGAACCGTCTGTAACTCCAATTCCAGGAAAACTCCAGTTCTAGGGGAATCTGATGCCCTCTCTGACCTCCGCGGCATTGCATGACATGGGTGCACAGACCTGCATGCAGACAGTACATTCATACACATTAAATAAATAAATAAATAAATAAAAATTTATAAAAATGTAACTAGGGCAGGGCATGGAGCCATGCAGCTATAATCCTAGCACTCAGGAGGTAGAGACAGAACCAGGCAGATCTCTCTGTATTCCAGGCTAGCCAGGATTACACAGTGATAACCACACACACACACACACACACACACACACACACACACACACACATATAGAGTGGGAGAAAAAAATCAAATAGAATTGAAGAGTGTCCAGTTCTTCTGTCCCTTGTCTGGAGTTACCACCTTCATAGTAACACTATTATCTCTTGTGAGTGCTTTTGGAGGTTCTAGATTTAAGCATTATCTATCAGTCTGTCTGTCTGTCTGTCTTTCAGTGTCTCCTCCCACCTCCCTCATCTTTGTCTTCTCATGAAGAAGCAGCACAACTTGGCATGGAATCTCACACTTGGAAGTCCAGCACCAGGGGGCTTGGGGCAAATGATTACGAGTTCCAGGCTGGTGTGAGCTATAGAAAGCCTCTGTCTCAAAACACAATGAACATAATGCACTGCAGTGTCTCTTCCTCCCACTCCCCTCAGTATGCCTTGGGAAGCTTTCAGTGTGGTGCACATAGCTCTACTCGCTACTTCATTTTCTGTCTTCTCATTGACTCCATTAGATGACTGTGTGTGATAGATAGCATATCAAGCATGCTCTTGTCATAGACATTTTGTTTTTTCGTCACTTGCTTTATTTTATATTATTTTATATTGTTGGTTGGTTAGTTGTTTGGTTTGAGACTGGGTCCATTCCAGCCCAGGTCTTGAGCTCCTAATCCTCCTTTCTTTACTTCTGGAACCCTGAAATTGCAGACACATGCCATTGTTTCTGGGCTTTTATGTCTTTATTTTAATTTTTAATACATTCATTCTGTTTTGTGTGTATAAAGGAGAGGGTGCCACAGCACACCTGTGGAGGTCAGAGGACAATCTGTGGGAGTTGGTCTTTCCTTACACCATGTGAGTCCTAGGAATTGATTCAGGTGTCTGAGGCTCAACAGCAAGCTCCTTTACCTACATATAGAGGTCAGAGGACAATTTGTGAGAGTTCTGTCTTTCCTTACACCATGTGAGTCCTAGGAATTGATTCAGGTGTCTGAGGCTCAACAGCAAGCTCCTTTACCTACATATAGAGGTCAGAGGACAATTTGTGAGAGTTCTGTCTTTCCTTACACCATGTGAGTCCCAGGAATTGGATTCAAGTGGTAAGGCTTGGCAGCAAGCACCCTTACTCTCTGAGCCAACTTTTCAACCCCTGTGCCTGAGCTTTTTGAGGCAGAGTCTCATTCTAGATAGAAGCCCTGCCAGCGAACTATGAATTCCAGCTCCAAAGGAAGAGCCTCATGTATCCTTTTTTTTTTTTTGTATGTGTATGAATGTACTGTCTGCAAGTAGGTTTGTGCTCCTGTGTCGTGCAATGCCGCGGAGGTCAGAAGAGGGTGTCGGATTCCCCTTGAACTGGAGTTCTCCTGGAATTGGAATTACAGACGGTTCTTAGCCGCCATGTGGGTGCTGGGGATTGAACCCGGATCCTCTGCAAGAGTAGTCGGTGCTCTTAACCACTGGGCTATCTCTCCAGCCCGGAGCCTCATGTATCTGTATCCTAAGCTGGCCTTGAATTATGATCCTCCTGCCAGGTACTGGGATTACAGGCATGCCACAATCAGCTTTGCCCATCTTTGTTGTCATTATTTTTATTTTATTACTTTTATTTTTATGTTTTTGGTTCTTTTGTTCTTGGTTTTTGTTTGTTTTTTGTTTTTGTTTTTGTTTTTTTGTCTTTTTGAGACAAGGTCTCCCTGTTGCCCCAGCTGGCCTAGAACTGACTCTATAGACCAGGCTGGCCTTGAACTCCCAGAGATCTGCCTGCCTCTGCCTCCCAAATGCTAGGATTAAAGGCGTGTATCACCACACCTAGCTGTTGTCATTATTTTAAATGGTACTATAATTTTTTTTTTTCTTTTTGAGACAGGGTCTCCCTATAGCCCCAGCTGTCCTGGAATTCACTCTGTAGACCAGGCTGGCCTTGAACTCACTGAGATCAGCCCGCCTCTGCCTCCCGAGTGCTGGGATTAAAGGCGTGCACCACCATGCCCAGCTTAAAGACGGTTCTTTTTTTAATTTATTTATATATATATATTTTTTATCAAATCTAGACCATGTCCCCCCATCCCCCCACCCCACCAGAGCACATGCATTCTGCCAAACATGCTTATCATCTCTTTCTCAGTCTTTCTCAATATTCTCCATGTGGAAGTTGACCGTTTTGAGCAGAAGTTCACTGTTTCAGTCAGTTCTTTGATGCAGTCCTTTCTTCTGTTGTTGTTGTTGTTGTTGTTGTTTCCAATATGCATCACTCCCAACTGCTTTGGACAGAAGCTCAAGGGGCCATGCACAAGAAATACTTATAACTAGGTAATTGGCACTAGCATCCACAGATGAGGGATACCATTCATCGTTTGTTTTTCTGGGACTGTGTTACTTCACTCAGCATGATGTCCTCTAGCTCCAGCCATTTTCCTTCCTACACTTCAGCTGGTCTCAGGAGATCTCCAAAGACGGTTCTTAGCTGCCATGTGGGTGCTGGAAATCGAACCCGGGTCCTCCGCAAGAGTAGTCAGTGCTCTTAACTGCTGAGCCATCTCTACAGCCCCCAGTACTACAATTTTTCAAATTTTTGTATGTGTTCAAATTGTGATAAATTACTGAAAATAGTGTTACTGGATCATAGGGCTTATTTACTCAAAATTTCAGTGGTAATGCCAATTTACCCTCCAAAACTCAAGTAAAATTTATGTCCTACAAATAAAGTCATGAAGGCACTTACATAAATTAATAAATATTAAAAATTAGATATTTATCCTTTTCTGGCAGCCTCAAAACCATCATTGGATCCCATCATTACTGTTGAGGGACTTAGAAAACGGGCAAGTCGGAATCCTGTGGAATCTGCTATGGAATTGAAGGAGAAACGATCTCGAACACAGGAAGCAAAAGACATCAGAAGAGCCCAGAAGGAAGCTGCTGGCCTCCTTGACAGGAGCACCTCTTCCACCCCTGTCAAATTCATAAGCCGAGGTCGGAGGCCAGATGTGGTTCTTGAAAAAGGAGAAGTGATTGACTTTTCCTCCTTGAGCTCCTCTGACCGAACCCCCTTGACAAGTCCATCTCCCTCTCCCTCTCTGGATTTCTCTGCCCCTGGGACACCAGCTTCACATTCTGCCACGCCTAGCTTGCTTTCGGAAGCAGATCTGATCCCAGATGTGATGCCACCCCAAGCCCTGTTTCATGGTAAGATTTGCTTTGCTTGAGTCCTTTGCCTTGGGAGGGGCCTTATGTTCTGCACGCCCTTCCCTGTGTCTCAAAGGCAGTGCTTTAGTTTTTGTTTGTTTTGTTCTTGGGTTTGTTTGTTTTTGTTTTTGCTTTTTCGGTCTTTTTTGAGACACTGTCTCCCTGTTGCCTTAGTTGGCCTGGCACTCACTATGGAGACAGCTCAGTTCGCCTCCCGAGTGCTGGGATTAAAGGTGGGTGCCACCACTCCCGGTTTATGACAGTGCTTTATACTCTGCACAGATGATGATGAGATGGAAGGAGATGGCGTCATAGACCCAGGGATGGAGTACGTCCATCCCCCACCTGGGTCATCAGCTTCTGGGCTGATAGGAAGCAGAAAGAAGGTCAGAGGTCCTGAGCAGATAAAACAGGAGGTGGACAGTGAGGAGGAAAAGCCAGACCGGATGGACGCGGACAGTGAAGACACAGATTCAAACACCTCTTTGCACACCAGGGCTCGAGAAAAGAGGAAACCTCCTCTGGAGAAGGATGTGAAGCCCAAAGGGCCTAGGTACACACCTTTGAGCATCTATGAGGAGAAGCTGCTACTCAAGAGGCTGGAGGCGTGCCCCAGCGCTGTAGCCATGGCTCCAGAAGCTCGAAGGCTGAAGCGGAAGCTGATGGTCAGGCAAGCCAAGAGGGATAGGGGCTTGCCGCTCTTCGACTTGGATGAGGTTGTGAACGCCGCTCTTCTGTTAGTCGATGGGATTTATGGAGCCAAAGACGGAGGAGCTTCCCGACTCCCGCCTGCACAAGCCACATACCGTACCACCTGCCAGGACTTCCGGATCTTAGACAGATACCAGGTGACATGAGCTCGTGCTCTAAGACATTGGAGAGGGAGCGGGGCAACCAGCACCAGGCAGTGGACGCTGTTGCTGTGTGCCATGTGGAATCATGAGTAGTTGGGCAGCACCAGGCAGTGGACGCTGTTGCTGTGTGCCATTTGAAATAATTTGGGGAGAAGAAAGGAACAAGGGAGAAAAATGCAAAACTTGTAGGACTTCGTGTTTCACAGTGGATCGTTGTAAATGCCCCTTAATACACCTGAGCTTTTCTTGTTGAGCATTCAAGGTTCAGCCTAGACATTTTTCTGTCTCTGTTTCTGAGGGTAGCTATATATATGGTCTGTTTTGGGTTTTTTTTTTGTTGTTTGGTTTGTTTTTTTTGAGACGGGGGTCTCCCTGTAGCCCCAGCTGGCCTTGAACTCACTTTGTAGACCAGGCTGGCCTTGAACTCAAGAGATCCGCCTACCTCTGTCTCCTGAGTGCTGGGATTAAAGGCGAGCACCACCACACCTGGCCGGTTTGTGGCTTTGCTAGGATTAAAGGCGTGCGCCACCACGGCTTTAATTATATTTACATTTCTTTGATTACCGGTGAGCCTGAATACTTCGTGTCCTGTTTGTGAAATGCCCTTTCAGAGTCTGCGTATTTTCCTGTTCTCTGCAAGCTTCAGGGTCTTTGTTTTACAGTCAGTGATGTACCAGGCGCAAGGCCTCCTGTTTGGCAGCGCTGGGCATTTGATTTGCAGGCCCTTTCCATTGCTAGTCTCGCTTCTGGAGTTCCGGAAGCCCTCCGAAATGTCCCATCTTTTGTTTCTTCTGTTTCCTCTGTTCTGATTTAGGAATTCCCTATTTGGGCTTGGATATAGGACTCCGTAGACCAGGAATTGTCATACCTTCTCTGAAAAGTCCTGTAGGCTATGCAGGTCACACAATATGGGTTGTAACTGCTGACCAGTCTATGTGAATGACTCCAGCTGTGTCCCAGTGAAGATCCTTTACTAAAATGGGCAAGGAGTAGATTTAGCCTGTGGGCTATAGATTGGCAAAACCTGTACTTTAGGCCGTAATTTCCATCTTTCCTCCTACTTCCCGTCTTTTCTTTCTTTTTGAACACAAAAAGATCCACCTGCCTCTGTGTTCCAAATGCTGGCATTAAAGATGTGCACCACGCCTGGCAGAGGCTGGTGTTTTAAATAATAAAGATTCGTTTTGTTTCTAGGAGATGAGCTGAGTTGGATTTCAGGTGATCAGGTTCTTAGGAAACACAGGGTCACTTGCAGGTTTGTTAACAACACAAGGTTGCTTGCACTGGGGGGAAGCTGGATAAGACATCTGACAGGAAAGGGAGCACAAAGGAAATCCTTAACTTTGTAGACTTCCGAGAAGACAGAGTCTCCGAGTTTAGCAGATTGGTGGAGGTACCTGACAGTATATAAGGCAGTAATTTAGGAAGATAATCCTAGTGTCCCATCCTGTCTTGGGGATGTTACTAGCTAGGAGCTCAGTAGTTAGGGAAGGTACTTGCTAGGCTATAGAGTGGCTGATCTCCTCTATGGGGACAGCATTTATATTCTAGAAGATGCACCATTCAGTGTTTGGGGGATCTCAGTTGTGGATTAAATTGTGTACCTGGAGGACATATTGAAAGTCAGACATAATGTCAAAAGTCTATAACCCCAGCACCAGGGAAGCTAAAGCAGAAAGACTGAATTAAAGCCTGGACTGGGCTACACAGCAGATTCCAGGCCAGCTTGGGCTGCATAGCAAGACAGTACAAACAGAACAAACAAAAATGTCTGATATCCTATAACCCCATGTGTCTGTGAATGATGGTGACTTTACTTGGAAATAGTCTATATATTTAATTAGTAAAAATGAGTTTATATAGTATCAAGTAAGTCCATAATCTAATCTGACTGGTGTCTTTGTAAGGAGAGGAAAAGAGGTCCAGAGACGGCTCAGGGTTCTTGCAGCGTGAAGATGGAAGCAGAGGGAATGCCTTTTTCCACTGAGCCATCTTGTGCCTAAAATATCATTTCACTCTTGTATTTAAGTAATAACATAAACTTCTAATTTAGTTCGACAATTTAAAAATGCAACTCCGGGGCTGGAGAGATGGCCTAGCGGTTAAGAGTGCCGACTGCTCTTGCAGAGGACCCGGGTTTGATCCCCAGCACCCACATGACGGCTGAGAACCATCTTTTACTCCAGTTCCAGGGGAATCTGACACCCTCTTCTGACCTCTGCAGCATTGCATGACACGGGTGCACAGACCTACATGCAGACAGTACACTCATACACATAAAAAAATAAATAAAATTAAAAAAAATAATAAAAAAAAAGAAAATGCAACTCCAGGGGCTGGAGAGATGGCTCAGTGGTTAAGAGTACCGACTACTCTTGCAGAGGATCCAGGTTTGATTCCCAGCACCCATATGGCAGCTAAGAACCATCTTTAAGCCAGGTGCGGTGTTGCACGCCTTTAATCTTAGCACTGGGGAGGCAGAGGCAGGTGGATCTCTGTGAGTTCAAGGCCAACCTGGTCTACAGAGTGAGTTCCAGGCCAGCTGGGGCTATAGGGAGACCCTGTCTCAAAAAAAAAAAAAAAATAAATAAATAAATAACTACTGTTACTAAAAGTAATTAATATATTAACACCTGTTGCTTTAGTTCCATATAAGCAAAACAGAAAATTACTTGCAGTCTACTTACATGCACTGTATTTTTTTTCTCATGAAATANTGTCATGCAATGCTGCGGAGGTCAGAAGAGGGTGTCGGATTCCCCTGGAACTGGAGTTCTCCTGGAATTGGAGTTTCAGACGGTTCTCAGCCGCCATGTGGGTGCTGGGGATCAAACCTGGGTCCTCTGTAAGAGCGGTAGGCGCTCTTAACTGCTAGGCCATCTCTCCAGCCCCAGAATCAGTTTCATTCAAGTCCAGTCTGGTGAAAACAATGAGTGCAATTAGGGTGTCATAGCCTTAGTTCCTTCTCCTGTTGCTGTCAAAATATCCTGACAAAAGGGATTTAAGAGAGAAGGGTTTGTCTTAGAGTTCCACCATAGTGTGGATGTCATGGTGTCAGGAGCTTGAGGGAGCTGTCATACTGCATCCGTAGTTGGGAACAGGGAACAGAGAACTTGTGCTGCTGCATTTCTCTGCTTTTACAATCTAGGATCCCAGCCAAGGAATGGCACCGCCCACATCAGGCAGGTCAGTTAATGCAGTCAGGATAATCCCCCACAGGTATTCCCAGAGGCCCACCTTCTAGATTCTGTCTAGTTGACAATTAATTAACCCCACCTAGATTCTGTCTAGTTGACAATTAATGCTAACCATCACAGATACTTACAGAAGTGTGAAGGATTACTTACAAAAACATGGGCAACTTATAGGCCTCTAGTAATTATTGTGTATAAATCTTGGGCTGGGGGAGGATCTTCTGTGCCATCTCTAATAACCATTACCTGTCTATAAAACCTTAGGGAGGGGCTTGACCTCATGAGCCCTTCTATAATAGAAGGTAATGTTCCCAATCTTGTGTAGGTCTCCCTCAGGGCATCACAGCTGCTGACAGTTGAAGAGGGCAAATGGCCATGGCCTGGAGGATGGCATTTCATGACAGAAGTATCTTGAATGCAGTGTGGTATTTGTCTAGCCTGGTATTCTCTGAGCTTCCTGGATTTACGGTTTGTGTCTGACATTAATTAGAGGTTTTATTGCTTCAAATATTTTTTTCTATTCCTCTCTTAGTTCTGGTGTTCCCTTGTAGATCCATTTGACATCTTTTGTACTTTCCCATAGACTTGGATAGTCTTTTTCCATTCTATTGCTTTTTAGTCCTTTCTCTCTTTGCTTTTCATTTGGGAAGTCTTTATTAACATATGCTCAAGCTTAGAGAGTCTCTTCTAAGCTCTCAGGTGATTAGTGAGCCCACCCTCAAAGGCTTTCTTCATTTCTGTTACTGTATTTGTTTTTAGTATTGCTTTTGGTTCTAAGAATTCCCATCTTTATTAAAGTACAATCTGCTCTTGCATGCTTATCCATTAAGTTGCTTAATATAGTAGCCATAACTAACTTTAAATTTCTGCCCCAGGAATTTCAGTATCCCTGCCCTATCTGAGTTTGGTCTGGAGCTTGCTTTATTTTTTTGAGGGGGTTTTGTGTGTGTGTTTGTTTCTTTCCCCCCCTCTGCTGATCCTCCTGGACTGTGGAGTGCTTAGGGCTGTCCACAGTGATGCCTTTCCTTTGTCTAAGGAAGACTCCAGCAGACAGTTGTCTGGCACAGTTGTTAGCAGTAACCTATCCATAACAGCATCCGAGAGGGATGTAACCCCGTTCCCATGGAGAGGGATGTGGCCAGGCTCCAGCCCTGCTTTGCTATGCTTCACTGGTTCCTGACCACCTTTGACCCCGAGGCTTCCCCTAGCCTGTGTTCACGTCTGTGGCCTCTCCCAGGTTGATTTTAAAGAAGCAGTTTAAAAAAATATTTATTAATTTTATTTTATGTGCATGATTGTTATGCCTGCTTGTATCTAAGTACACTTAAGCAATGCCTAAAGAGGTCAGGAAAGGGCATCGGATCCCCTGGAACTGGAGTTACAGGTGGTTGTTAGCTGTCATGTGGGTGCTGGGAACTGAACTCGGATCCTCTGTAACAGCAGTCAATGCTCTTAACTGCCGAGCCATTGCTCCAGCCCCTAGTTTTTAAAAGAAATGCCTGGCCTGTGTGTGGAGAGTGGGTGCTGTAGGGTTGGGAGTGGCAGCGGAGGGGCCAGTATGATGCAGTGTGAGAGCGTTTGGAGGACAGTGAGGGCAGTGGAGATGGGAGGAGATCTAACATCTAGGAGGCTCCACAGGGCTCACCTGAGACTAACAAAATGGAGAGATAATTTTTGGACTACAGGGTCCACAGATTATCTATTGCTGCATTTAAAACTACTCCTGTCAGGGCTGGAGAGATGGCTCAGCCGTTAAGAGCACCAACCGCTCTTACAGAGGACCCGGGTTCGATTCCCAGCACCCATATGGCGGCTAAGAACTGTCTTTAACTCCAGTTCCAGGGAAATCCGATGCCCTCTTCTGATCTCCGAGGCATTGCATGACCTGGGTGCACCAACCTACATGCAGACAGTACACTCATACACATAAAAAAATAAATGAAAAAAAAACTACTCCTGTGGAAGTGCACGCCTTTAATCCCAGCACTCAGGAGGCGGAGGCAGGTGGATCTTTGTGAGTTCAAGGCCAGCCTGGTCTACAGAGTGAGCTCCAGACCAGCTGGGACTAAAGGGAGACCTGTCTCAGACCAAAAAACAAAACAAAACAAAAACCAAAACAAACAAAAAACTACTCCTAAATATAGTGACCTACCATTTATTTTATTTCATTTATTTTATTTTATTTTATTATTATTTTTTTTGTCTTTTTTGTGACAGGGTCTCCTTGTAGCTCTGGCTGTCCTGGAACTCGATATATAGACCAGGCTGGCCTGGAACTCACAGAGATCCGCCTGCCTCTGCCTCTGCCTCCCAAGTGCTAGGATTAAAGTTGTGCACCACCACGCCCTGCTGTGACCTACCATTTAACTACTAAATATGTCTTAAGATTCCGCTGAACTCAACCAAGTGGTTCTTTTACTTCATGAGCTGAAGGCTGGGGTTACCTCTGTGACTGTTCCCTGGGGAGCCAAGTTGGGGCTGGACTGGCTGGGATACCCGTATTTTTTTCACCTTCTAGAACCTGTCTCCATGCAGCCTCTAGTCATTCACTGGTCTAGCTGAGGCTACATGGCAGCCATGCTTGGGTAGAAGGAGCTGCCAGTTGTCTATGTACTAGGCTTAAGTGTCAGAATGTTACTCCTTGGCTCTGTTTGGTCAAAGCTGGTTCCAAGGCTCCCCAAGATTTGGAGTTGAGGGGTAGGCTCCACCTTCTATAGGAGAAGCCACTTTACACCTACAAAGATGTGAGGAGCCATCTTTGGCTCTTCCAGACACACACCCATTAGTAGCTGTGTCTGGAAACTATGCCACTGCTTTGAAGACTACTTTGAAATTTACTTAAAGCCTTGGAAGAATTTCAAACATGGCCTTTGAAAATTCTGATGTCTAGGATGGGAAAGTTTAAGAGCAAATTACAAAGGAAAAAATCTTCCTCTTCTTTCAACAAAGTTATTTTCTAGGCTAAGAGAAAACTGAGTGAAAACAACTAGGATCTCTAAACTTCATCCAGCCCTTGGCATAACGCTTTATAAAGGTGCCTTTTAATCTTCCATTGGAGCTGTTAAAACCCTAATTGCACATGTTCTGTTACTACATGACTGAGGGCCCCGAGCGGCACTCACTGAGGACCAGCACCCCTCTAGTGTGGGCCCTGCAGGCTCTGAAGCTTGTGAGACCTGCCAGTTCTGCTCTAATACCTGCTGAGCAAACTGAGACCTCATTTGCACATGGAGCCTCTGTTAGGGCTTCTCTGCTATGGAGACTGGTTTTAGGGATGGTAATCAATATTGCCCCAATGTCTGTCATATTGACTTACTGAAAAAGGGACGACTTCAGAAAAGTCCACTGGCCTGGTGGCCCTTAGGATAACAACAGTATGTTAATACAATAAGTAGTCCACCTATGTTAGTTTTTGTATCTAGTTTTAGGCAAAAATAACCTATGAAGTTTGTGTTGAAACTTAGCTTTCCAAATAGGTAATGCAAAAATATATTAGCTGCAGAAGTTAACGAATATTGAGTAACTTTGTTGTTATGTAACCTTTCTTTCCTGCCCATAGACTGCCTTGCCCTCCAGGAAAGGATTTCGGCACCAGACCACCAAATTTTTATATCGTTTGGTAGGATCAGAAGATATGGCTGTGGACCAAAGTATTGTCAGCCCTTACACCTCTCGGATCTTGAAGCCTTATATCAGGTATCCAGAGAACAGTAGCCCATTCTGTAAGGCAAATGTGACCTAACACTGAGCAGTTCTAGCAAGGGTAGGCGCACATTCTTCCTTGGCTACTCTCAGCTGCATTCCTGCAAACAGGGTCCTTTGAAAGAGCTGTAAAAACAAGGACGAGTTAGCTAGTTTCTTTTGGTCATTATTATAATCATTATTTTAGTTTAAATATTAAAATAATAGTCTGTGAACAGAAAAGTTAAAAAATACCTATCTCAATTGGGCCAGCATCTGAACCTGGGCATTGGAACAGATTGCTTCTTTTCCCATTTTTTTTAAAGTAATTTTTTATGCATTCTTGTGTGTGTGTGTGTGTGTGTGTGTGTGTGTGTGTGTGTGTGGCAGAGGTTGACTTTGGGCGTCTTTTACTCTGTACTTTGAGACAGGGTCTCACTGAGTCTAGAGTTTGCTGTTTCAGGTGGCTAACTAGAAAGCTACAGGAATTTCCCCTACCTCTGGCATGTGCCGCCACCCACCTTTTCCATAGATATGGGGAATCCAAACTCAAGACCCCATGCTTGCATAGCAAACACATCACCCACTTAACCAATCTCTCCAGCCCCATCCTTCTCTTCTTGTTGGGACAGCTTCTAATGAATGTTGTCCAGGCAGTGAAATGGAACATCATGATACCTGGCACTGAGGTTGAGAGAACATGTAGTCTTCGCTGTGCCGTGCTCTGTAGCTTCGTCATCACCTTCCTTGCCTAGAACTAGATTCCTGGGCAAAGCTGTGGAAAGCCTTTGTGCAAGCTTGCTTCAGTGCCGGCAGAGTTGAGTGGTCCCTCTAGCCTCTGGTCATGCTAGAGATACATGCCTGTGTCAGGCACTTAGGGGAAAATCTAAATATTTCTGTTCCTTACTTTGCTCTTTGCCTTGTACAATCCATGGTGGGTACCAGAGGGCTTTGGCTTAGGTGAGTAAAATTTAGATTGTATGTCAGGAAGAGATTAGAGCTCTGTATAAGCTAACTAGCATATAAAGCAGTGCAAGTCAATGTAATACTTCAAGCAGATTAAAGGAGATGTGAATCAGATAGCTAACAATAATATGAGTATTTTCTTGACCTGAATTTGTTTATTTTCTGTGGTGCTGGAGGCGTGATTATGAGACAAAGCCACCCAAACTACAGCTCCTGTCACAGATTCGGTCCCACCTGCACAGGAGTGACCCTCACTGGACACCTGAGCCCGACGCACCTCTCGATTACTGCTATGTCCGGCCAAATCACATCCCAACGATCAACTCCATGTGTCAGGAGTTTTTCTGGCCTGGTATGTTTCTACTTCCAAACCAGGCAGATCCATTTTCTGTACAATTCACTGAGTCGCGCTTTTAATTAGAGTCTGCCATGTGGCCCTAAGCTCTTTACTCTCGGTTTCATTAGTCTGTCTCTACAAACATATTAAATGACTCTAGATTTCCTAAGATCAAGAAGCCAGCAATTAAAGTAATAAACAGTGTTTCTATTTGTTTTTCTTCCCTGTTTGTCTCTGCTTCCAGAATAAAAGATTCATCCTGTTTTGCTTCTACCTATGTTTAGACACCAGGTAATGTCTATCTAAGATGCACAGACTGGTAGTTTTGGTAGAGAGTGTTAGTACAGCCAAAAGATGGTTTATGGTGTTTTTTTTTTCTTTTGAGACAGAAAAAGCTCCCTGTAGCCCCAGTTGGCCTAGAGTTCACTATCTGGATCAGGCTGGTTTGGATCTTAGCAATACATCTGCCTCTGCCTCTGCCTCTGCCTCCTGAGTGCTAGGATTAAAGGCATGTGCCCCCATACCTAGCATTCAAAAGGTTGTTCTCTTTTTTGGGTTTTTTTTGTTTGTTTGTTTATTTGGTTTTGGTCTTTTTTGAGACAGGGTCTCCCTTTAGTCCCAGCTGGCCTGGAATTACTCTGTAGATCAGGCTGGCCTTGAACTCACAGAGATCTGCCTGCCTCTGTTCCCTAGTGCTAGGTTTAAAGGTATGTGCTACCACACCCGGCTTAAAGACAGTTCTTAGCCGCCATGTGGGTGCTGGGAATCGAACCTGGGTCCTCTGCAAAAGCAGTCGACGCTCTTTAACTATTGAACCATCTCTCCAGCCCCCCTCAAAAGGTTTTTAAAAAGCCAAATGCCTGTCATAGACTTTGGGAACCAGGGAAAACCAGGATGATTTATCATTTTATCAGCCAAGACGAAAGCCGTCAGTTAGAGGAACACTCTTTATTGCTGAGTGTAAATACATCTTCTGTGGGTCTGCTCTGAAACCGATGGACAAAGCTTGTCTTGCAGATGTTAACAGTTTCATCGGGATTCTCCTCTTTATGCTTTGGTGCATGTGCTCCATCCATCCCTCCTTCTGAGGGTGGTACCGAGACTGAAAGTCACACTCTGGGAACAGCTGCTACTTCTGCCCCAGTGTTAGCTACTTGACACTCATTATGGACAGCACCATTTTTAAATTTCATTTTATTGTAAAAGTTAGCTTTCATAGAAAGATCTTGTAAATGATGTGTGGGTGGGATAAAGAAAATGGTGTGGGCATGTCAGTGAGATGGCTCAGCAGGTCAGCATGCTTGCCAGGCAAACATGACAGCCCCTGGTGTGATCCTTGGGTTCACAATGAAAGGAGAGAACCAACTCCCAAAAGTTGTTCTTTGACCTCCACACATACCCTTGGCGTGTGAGCACCTGCATTCAGACACAGCACATGTGTTCACACACACAGTAATAAATAAAACATTTTGCTTTGTAAAAATGATTTGGGGGGCTGGAGAGATGGCCTAGCGGTTGGGAGTGCCGACGCTCTTGCAGAGGACCCAGGTTCGATCCCCAGCACCCACATGGCAGCTGAGAGCCATCTGAAACTCCAATTCCAGGAGAACTCCAGTTCCAGGGGAGTCCGACACCCTCTTCTGACCTCCGCGGCATTGCATGACACGGGTGCACAAACTTGCATGCAGACAGTACATTCATACACATACAGAAAAAAATTAAAAAAAAAAAAAAAAAGTAAAAATGGTTTGGTGCTCTTGGGGACCTTTACCCAGCCTTGTCAGGGCTCAGTGTGTTCTTCCTATTCCACATTCCAGGAACTGGGGCCTTAGATATTTTAGAATGTGCCAAGGCCTGTATATGGTAGAAGAGGCTAAGTCAAAGCCAGGTGTACTACCTCTGATCTTGGGTGCTCTGTACACTCTCTTCCTTTAACATATGTACTTAGAAAAGACTATGTTAATTTTGATATTTTCTAAAATTCATTTTTCTGATCTAAATTTGTGGTATCTCTGGTAATCTTTGCCTCCAATTTTGGGGGATTTTTTTTTTAGCATGCAGGTGTAGCAATAAGTAACAGACTGAGCAGCTTGGTGTTCATTAGTTCCAAAAGACACAAGGTTTGAGTGTGTCTGGCTGGTCTCTTCTTTAGGCATTGACCTGTCTGAGTGCCTGCAGTATCCAGACTTCAGTGTTGTCGTCCTTTATAAAAAAGTCATCGTTGCCTTTGGCTTCATGGTTCCTGACGTGAAGTACAATGAAGCTTACATCTCATTTCTGCTTGTCCATCCTGAGTGGAGAAGAGCAGGGATTGCCACTTTCATGATCTACCACCTGATTCAGGCAAGTTCTCTCTGCTCATGACTCATCCTGTGTAATGCCATTTACCTTTTAGGGCTTCCCTCAAAGGCTCAGAGGAGGCACGAGGCTGAGCTGGCCTGCCTACACAGCTCAGCAGTGGTGCCTGGAGACCAGCAAAAGGAAGCCATTGTTATCACTCAGGAAGCTGTGGGAGCACATAGACATAGCCTACAGACTCTAGAACAAGATTCTGTTCAGACCCAGACTGCAGAGAACCCACTTGGTGGACATGTGTCCTAAATCAAACAGAGCATCAAATATGAGACAGTGCTGTCCATATTGGTACTGCTGGGCTCTTAGAATAAGTACCCCAGGATTCCAAGGAGTTTGTTTTTAAGTACTTTATTGCCAGGCATGGTGGCACATGCCTTTAATCCCAGCACTCAGGAGGCAGAGGCAGCTGGATCTCTGTGAGTTCAAGGCCAGCCTGGTCTACATAGCGAGTTCCAGGCTGGGGCTAAAGGGAGACCCTGTCTCAAAAAGACCAAAACAAAACAAAACAAAACAAAAAACCCCACTTTATCCCAACTTAGTAAGTAGTGCAATCTGTTATACAAATAAATGGAAGGACTTTTTCCCCTTAAGCAACAAGGTTTTTTGTTTTTTGTTTTTGTTTTTTTTTTCCCTTAGTTTTTCTTTTTGAAGCAGAGTTGTACCCTGACTACTACAATGAAACTTACTACGTCCCCAAGCTAGCCTTGAACTTATGGAAGTCCTCCTGCTTCAGCCTTTGAAGTGCTGGGTGACAGGCCTGAGCCATCACACCCAGCAAGGATTTTTCCCCCCATAGAACAATAAAGACTTCCTATATGAGCTAAGGACAGGGCAACTTTAAATGTCTTTCTGAGCCCCGATCTCCTCAGCTAGAACTCTACCAAGCACGAACCTTTTTTCCTCTAGAATTTTCCTGATAAATTCTGTTTAGGAACTATTTAGTATAAAGGACTGTGCAGTCTTGATATGGGCAAAATGTTTTTTGTTTTGTTTTGTTTTGAGACAAGGTCTCCCTATGTAGCTCAGGCTGGCCTGGAAGTCCTTATCTTCCTGCCTCAAAAGAGGATGGAGGTGATAAAATGTTTTCCTAGTGCTTACTGAAATTCACCTTTCCAATTGTGAGGGATTCCAGTTAATAATCCCTAGATGTTGTCAGGAACCTTGAAAACCTTCTCTCTCCAGAAATCATTTCTAAGGTAGAGATGGCGTAAGGCATCTCCTGGCCATTCACATGTGTTGCCCTGTGCTGTTTCAGCTGGAAATGGCTTGGTTATTTCTTCCACATCCCTTTCTCTGCCTCATCCTGTCCACAGAATGCATCTTCCACGTCCCTTTCTCTGCCTCATCCTGTCCACAGAATGCGTCTTCCATGTCCCTTTCTCTGCCTCATCCTGTCCACAGATGCTTCTTCCACGTCCCTTTCTCTGCCTCATCCTGTCCACAGATGCGTCTTCCACGTCCCTTTCTCTGCCTCATCCTGTCCACAGAATGCGTCTTCCACGTCCCTTTCTCTCCCTCATCCTGTCCACAGAATGCGTCTTCCACGTCCCTTTCTCTGCCTCATCCTGTCCACAGAATGAGTCTTCCATGTCCCTTTCCCTCATCCTCTCCACAGAATGCGTCTTCCACGTCCCTTTCTCTCCGTCATCCTGTCCACAGAATGCGTCTTCCACATCCCTTTCTCTGCCTCATCCTGTCCACAGAATGTGTCTTCCACACACCTTTCTCTGCCTCATCCTGTCCACAGAATGCGTCTCTGTTCATCTTTCTCTGCCTCATCCTGTCCACAGATGCATCTTCCACGTGCCTTTCTCTGCTTCACCCTGTCCACAGAATGCATCTCTGTTCATCTTTCTCTGCCTCATCCTGTCCACAGATGCATCTTCCACGTCCCTTTCTCTGCCTCATCCTGTCCACAGATGCGTCTTCCACGTCCCTTTCTCTGCCTCATCCTGTCCACAGAATGCGTCTTCCACGTCCCTTTCTCTCCCTCATCCTGTCCACAGAATGCGTCTTCCATGTCCCTTTCCCTCATCCTGTCCACAGAATGCATCTTCCATGTCCCTTTCTCTGCCTCATCCTGTCCACAGATGCATCTTCCACGTCCCTTTCTCTGCCTCATCCTGTCCACAGAATGCGTCTTCCACGTCCCTTTCTCTCCCTCATCCTGTCCACAGAATGCATCTTCCACGTCCCTTTCTCTGCCTCATCCTGTCCACAGAATGCGTCTTCCACGTCCCTTTCTCTCCCTCATCCTGTCCACAGAATGCGTCTTCCATGTCCCTTTCCCTCATCCTGTCCACAGAATGCATCTTCCATGTCCCTTTCTCTGCCTCATCCTGTCCACAGATGCATCTTCCACGTCCCTTTCTCTGCCTCATCCTGTCCACAGAATGCGTCTTCCACGTCCCTTTCTCTCCCTCATCCTGTCCACAGAATGCGTCTTCCACGTCCCTTTCTCTCCCTCATCCTGTCCACAGAATGCGTCTTCCATGTCCCTTTCCCTCATCCTGTCCACAGAATGCATCTTCCATGTCCCTTTCTCTGCCTCATCCTGTCCACAGATGCATCTTCCACGTCCCTTTCTCTGCCTCATCCTGTCCACAGAATGCGTCTTCCACGTCCCTTTCTCTCCCTCATCCTGTCCACAGAATGCGTCTTCCATGTCCCTTTCCCTCATCCTGTCCACAGAATGCATCTTCCATGTCCCTTTCTCTGCCTCATCCTGTCCACAGATGCATCTTCCACGTCCCTTTCTCTGCCTCATCCTGTCCACAGAATGAATCTTCCACGTCCCTTTCTCTGCCTCATCCTGTCCACAGAATGCGTCTTCCACGTCCCTTTCTCTCCCTCATCCTGTCCACAGAATGCGTCTTCCACGTCCCTTTCCCTCATCCTGTCCACAGAATGCATCTTCCACGTCCCTTTCTCTGCCTCATCCTGTCCACAGAATGCATCTTCCACGTCCCTTTCTCTGCCTCATCCTGTCCACAGAATGCATCTTCCACGTCCCTTTCTCTCCCTCATCCTGTCCACAGAATGCGTCTCTGTTCATCTTTCTTTCCTACTGAGTGCTTACATGGCTTTCTGGCTCTTTTGGTACCAGTAGGGACCTGGGGCAAGATGGGGGTGATAGCTCAGAGGGAGCATCCTTAGTGCTGAGTATGAGGCCAGGCCCCAAGGCGATCCTTGCTGAGTGTTTGCTCTGCTTATCTTTGTTTGTGGGCACTTTGTATCCAACCAGACCATATCCCCCGGGGCCCAAACTCAGTTTGTAGTGCTTGTGTTGGCTGTAGTCAGATGGTAATATTTACCATCTGCAAACACTGATATCACCCCTGCAGAATTACTCTGCATATGTACAGTGTGTTGCTGTCCTTGCCTTAGTAATTGTACTCTCAGAATGCCCTGGAGGCACACGGTGACTTAGAGAAAAGAAGGAAGCTCTTACTTGTCTCCTGCAGAGCTCTCACTGTGAACCTGACAGCCAGGAATCCAAGGACTCTGGCAATTGCTGCATTTCAGTGCCTTCCTTGTTAAACAAGTTCTTATTCCATATGGTCTAGGGAACCTTGTTCTGTGTGGGAGACTAAATCTAAGAACATGCCTTGTCTTCACAGGACCCTTACTACTATATTTCCCTAAATTCAGAAATCTCAGTTCAGGGAAGTTAGTTCTGTCAGATCCAGAAGGTGACTTAGGGATTCAGATGTCTATAAATGTCTTCTGGCTTTATAGTTAGATTTTTAGCATTTCATATTCATGCATTTATTTCTTTTTCTAGCATTTCTAGGAAAGGAATTCTTACCCATTTTAGAGATGGGATATTAGCTATCCTCCAGGAAAGCAGAACTTTCTCATTCTCTCTTTTGTCAAGGTTTTATAGTGTTGCTTCTGATACATTTGATATTTTAATGTAATTGAATTATAAGTAAAATATGCAGGACCTGACAAGATGGCCCAGTGAGTAAAAGCACTTGCTACCAAGGCTGAAGACTTAAGTTCAGTCCCAGGACCCACACAGTAGAAGGAGAGAACCAACTCCCAGGCTATACTCTGACCACATTGTACAGCATGGCACGTGCATGCCCTCGCAGCCTCCCATAATAAATAAAATGTAATTAAAATAATAAAACAATGAAGTCTCCTCTGTGACCCTTTGCTTTGGGGAGGAAATCAACCCTGCAGAACATGTCAGGCCCCTTGGTCTCTGAATGTGCAGAATGTTTCTGGGTTCTGGCTGTTGTTGCTAGGTGCCGCAGACCCTCAGCCTCATCCCGATTGCTGTTTCCTGCTGAGTGTCTTCACCTTTATTCTCCCTCAGTCCCTGTGGTTTCATCTTGTATTTCTCGTCTCTTTGGCAGACCTGCATGGGCAAGGATGTGACCCTTCACGTCTCAGCCAGCAACCCTGCTATGCTGCTATACCAGAAGTTTGGCTTCAAGACTGAAGAGTATGTTTTGGATTTTTATGACAAGTATTACCCATTGGAGAGCACAGAGTGTAAACATGCATTCTTCCTGAGGCTCCGGCGCTGAGGTGAACCCAGCTCTTCCAGAGAAGAGTGGACGCTGTCAGAGAATGGGCCTTTGGGAGCCATTCAGGCAGCTGTCTTCATGGTGGGCCCTGGTCTCCAGGTCTACAGCCTCCACACTGCCTAGTCAGGTGAGTGGAGCCATGCACAGTGGTACGAGTTGGCAGCCCTTCTGCAGACACCCTCCAGCCCTTTCCGGAGCAGCCTTCCAAAAGTGGAATGGACCCCACCATTAACCATAACTGAGTGATGCTACCATCCTCCTTCCACGCAGCATTGAGTGAGCACAAAACAGCTGCTAAATTGATGCACTTGAAAACCTGCTTGTCCTGCATTAGAGCTCAAGAGACATGAGAGCTAGTAAAGATTCACCACACCCGTGTGGCCTGCTGCTGTCTTGAGATGACAGAAATGAGTCTGACCCTGTTCCCAGGCTGTGTGTCAATTGACTCCAGGAGGACTCAAGGCATTGAAGCTGTTGTCTATAGTTGACTTTGTCCCAGTCAGGAAGAATAAGTTCAGTGTCTGTCTTTCCTTGTTGCTTGACCTGTTCTGCCTGTTAGCATCTCCTCGCAGGGACTTTGGTCTGGCACAAGACTTTGTGTTCTTGGCATGGCTCGGGATTGAAGTACTTGAGCTGGATCCACTTGGATAGCCTTCCTGGATCCTTCTCATGTCCAGGACAGTTGCTTGACAGGAGTGGAGGAGGGCAGTGATGCAGGCAGAGCCTACCATGGTGTAGCCCACCCTGTCTGCAGGATAAGGCTGCTTCATATATTGTAGGGCTTGGAAGATGGACCGTCAGGTGTTTTTGAACCCTGCAAGTGCATTTCCAAAAATATGAAATGTTCTCAAATAAAAATTTTCAGTGGAACAACTCATAGCCAGGGCTTGACAGTCATCTTGTACTCCTCTTTAGCTAGGACAGTGGTCCTTGCTTTGTGGCTTGGTGGGCTGTGGGTTTTGAGAATCCAGTGCTCTGCAGCACTGTCATACACATCCAAACTTCTCTGCCATGAGCATGTTGAGATCCTCTGCTCTCGGGCTCTTACTGTAGCTCAAACCTTGTGTTCATGCTAGCGTGCTGCGTGACCTGAGGCAGCAGTCAAGGCTCCGTTTCATTGTTTGAGAACTGGAGCAGCACTGGCTTGTGTCTGTTACTTAACACCTTCTTCTTCCCCAAAGCTTCAAACTTCTAAAGACTTTTTTTTTGGGGGGGGTCTTTTTGAGACAGGGTCTCCCTGTAGCCCCAGCTGTCCTGGAACTCGCTCTGTAGACCAGGCTGGCCTTGAACTCACAAAGATCTGCCTGCCTCTGCCTCCCAAGTGCTAGGATTAAAGGCGTGCGCCACCACGCCCGGCTAAGACTTTTGATGACAAAATGGATTACAAACTCATGAAGTAAAATTGACAATGCTGTGTTTTCAAACCTGGAAACCTGTTTGCAGCTGTCTCAAGACAGTGACTGTCAAGCACCTGTGTGGCAAAGCATGCCTTGGGACACTGTCTCCATGACTTTCTGGAGTTGAAGGAGGCTGCAACTGCTTTAGTTTGCTCTACTTTGGCAGGGAGGGTCTTTTTGAGACAGGGTCTCCCTCTAGCCCCAGCTGGCCTGGCTCTTGCTATGTAGACCAGGCTGGCCTTGATTTCAAAGAGATCTTCCTTGTCTCTGCCTCCCAAGTGCTGGGATTAAAGGTGTGCACCACCATGCCTAGCTATTTTACTTCTTTTTTTCTTTTTCTTTTTGTCTTTTTGAGTCAGGGTCTCCCTTTAGTCCCAGCTGGCCTGGAGCTAACTATGTAGACCAGGCAGGCCTTGAACTCACAGAAATCCACCTGCCTCCCAAGTGCTGGGATTAAACATGTGCATCAGCATGCTGTTTTACATTTTTTAAGTCCTTCACTTTTCTGTTTCATAAATTTCATCTTTGTCTTACCATTTTACTTTATTTATTAGTTTTTTTTAAATTTTGGGTGTGTGAGTTTTTTTGCTGTGATGTATGTAAGTGCACCACATGCGTACAGTGCCCATGGAGGCCACAAGGGAGCATTGGATCCCCTGGAACTAGATTTAGGGATGGTTGTTAGCTGTCATATAGGTGCTGGGAACCGAACCCAGGTCCTCTGCAAGAGTAGCAAGTGGCCTTTACTGCTGAGCTACCACTGTACCCCAGCCCATTTTACATTTTTTAGCCTTTTTTTGTGTGTGTGGAATTTTTCCCTGTCTTGAATTTTTTTTTAATTTTATTTTTATTTATGTGTTTTAATGTACTGTCTGCATGTAGGTTTGTGCACCTGTGTCATGCAATGCCACGGAGGTCAGAAGAGGGTGTTGGATTCCCCTGGAACTGGAGTTTTGGAATTGGAGTTACTTACAGACGGTTCTCAGCTGCCATGTGGGTGCTGGGGATCGAACCCAGGTCCTTGCAAGAGCAGTCGGCACTCTTAACCACTAGGCCATCTCTCCAGCCCCTGTCTTGCATTTTTTAACTTTGAACATGCTCGATCCTCTAAATCAGAGTGATGTAGCCAGGACACCCCTGCTTCCTAAGGTGCTGCTGTGTTTTCTTCATTGTCCCTTTTGCTTTGTTTTTAAGTGTTTTCAAGTAAATCCTAGATATTCTGTAATTGCACTATCACTTAGGCATTTCTGGCAGTTATGGATATTTTCTTATTGGATCACCTCTTTAAAAAGTGAACATTGTGCCGGGCATGGTGGTGCACGCCTTTAATCCTAGCACTTGGGAGGCAGAGGCAGGTGGATCTTTGTGAGTTCAAGGCCAGCCTGGTCTACAGAGCGAATTCCAGGACAGCTGGGGCTACAGGGAGACCCTGTCTCGAAAAGAAAAAAAAAAAAAAAAAAAAAAAAAAAAAAAGTGAACACTGTTTTTAATATTGTGTCCTGATCAGCCTATAGTCAGCTCTGGCTGTGTATGTCAGCAGCCAGGCCAGGTGCATACACATACCCAGTTGTCCTCCTGCCCATCTATTCCCCAGCACACTTTGTCACAAAACCCACATTAGTTGCATTGTGGTGTCCTCTGTGGGTGGATTTACTGGATGAGGTGAAAAGTGGGCCTGATCTTGTCTCTAAGCAGGTCCTGGGGGAAGGTGATTTCTCTGCCCCTAGTGCTGGCTTGGGTATTAGGGAGAGCCATTTCCCAGGGCTGAAGTTTGGCATTTCTGATATGTTAGAATGCTATTGGTTTTGATCTGCCTTTGTTTTTGAGACAGGTTCTTGTGTAGCCTAGGTTGGCTTTGAACTGGTGATGATCCTGCCTCAGAGTCCCAAGTGTTAGGATTCTAGAGGCTCAGTGAAGAAGCTGGAGGGCATCTATTCGCTGTGTAGACCAGGCTGGCCTTGAATGCACAGAGATCTGCCTGCCTCTGCCTCGAAATCTAGTTTCTAATGTGGTATTAAGAGATCATCCTTTAGAAGGTAATTCGGTCATGAGGGCAGAGCAGAACATGGTGCAAGCCTGTAATCTCAGGTGGGGGCAGGAGGACCAGGAGTTCAAGGCTGGGCAGGGCCACATAAGACCAGCTCTCATCAAAACAAAAAAGGACGGGGAGAGGGGAGTTGGAAGAATGGGATCAGTGGCATCATGAGAGAGACTCAAGTGGTCCTCCCTTCTACCAGGTGTAGACATAGCAGCAAGACAATGAGGCAGAGTAAGCCCTCTCCAGAAAACAAACCTGATGGTACCTTGGCCTTGAACTTAAGCCTCCACAACAATAAATGTAGCTTAAGTCACCAAGTGTGTACTGTTTACTCCTAAATGCTCTAGCCATTCTCCCTTGGGCAGCTCTAGTTGTCTTCCTACTTTCGTCAACCTCCAACCCGATGCCAGGTAGCTATATATATATTATAGAAAAAAAAAAAATTAGGGACTGGAAGCTGGGCCTGGTGGCGCACGCCTGTAATTCCAGCACTTGGGAGGCCAGCCTGGTCTACATAGCAAGTTCCAGGACAGCTGGGGCTACAGGGAGACCCTGTCTCAAAAAGACCAAAAAAAAAATTAGGGACTGGAAAGATGGCTCAACAGTTAAGAGCTCATACAGAGGACCCAAGTTTAGTTTTCCGCACCCCCATGGTGACCTGAAACCATCTGTAACTCCAGCTGCAGGAGATCTGTTGCCTTCTGGGTTCCATGGTCACCCACACTCAATGAGCACAGACTGTGCCCCACCCCATACACACACAATTAAGTATAAAACATCTTTTTTTTTTTTGGTCTTTTTGAGACAGGGTCTCCTTGTAGCCCNGGTCCTTTTCCGACAGGGTATCCCTGTAGCCCAGGCTGGCCTGGAACTCACTCTGTAGGACAGGCTGGCCTTGAACTCACAGAGATCCGTGTGCCTCTACCTCCCAAGTGCTAGGATTAAAGGCTGTGGCGCCACCACGCCCAGCTTCGGCCAGCGTTTTATCAGTCACAGAAACCAAAGTAGAACAGTTAATATTAGTACTTAACTTTTTTTTTTTTTTTGCGGTTCTTAGCCTCTGCCTTTAACGGCTGTGCTATCCCTACAGCACAATATTAGTACTTAAGATTGGAACAGAAGAACCTGCATTCACCTCGGCCAAATTCTTGGGGTGGGTGGAATTATCCCACAAATTTCTGCCATTGAAACTGCTGGATTTGTTATTCAAGAAATTTCGACGTTGTGGAAACATGAAAACATGTTCCTCTGTTCCTGGCATAGCATACTCCTGATTCCATGCTTAAAATAGAAACTCAAAAGGCATGGGGCTAGCACATAACCTTATGCTTCAAACTTTTCTCCACTAGAATGATGTTGGCTATTGGTTTTTGTATAAGCTTTAATATGTTGAAGATGTTCCTCCAGTCCAGTTCCCTTTAGGGCTTTTACTTGAAGGTGCTGTAGGATTTTGTCAAAGAACTTTTGTGCATCTATTGAGATGATCATGTATTTTGTCTACAGTGTGTTATGATTTATTACATTAGCTAAAATATACTGAACTATCCCTGCATATGTGGAATAAAGCCAATTGATTTAAAAAAAAAAAAAGAATAAAAAGAAAATGTTGAGTGGCAAGCGTATGGTTCTTCTCTTCTACTTAAGATGTTTTATTAATTGCGGACGTTGATGGCGACACCCTTTAATCTAGGCCCTGGGAGGCAGAGGCAGGGGATGGATCTTGTGATTCAAGCCAGCTGGTCTACAGAGTGAGTTCAGGACAGCGGGCTACAAGGGACCCTTCTCAAAAAAGACCAAAAAAACAAAAAGTTTTTTTTTTTTTTTTAATTGTGTGTGTATGGGGTGGGGCACAGTCTGTGCTCATTGAGTGTGGGTGACCATGGAACCCAGAAGGCAACAGATCTCCTGCAGCTGGAGTTACAGTGGTTTTAGGCTCAAACATGTGGGGTGCTGAAGAACTGATACTTGGGTTCCTCTAGTAGTTTGTGCTCTTAACTGTTGAGCCCATCTTTCCAAGTCCCTAATTTTTTTTTTGTGTCTTTTTGTAGAAGGGTCTCCCTTAGCCCAGCTGTCCTGGAACTTGCTCGATGAGACCAAGGCTGGCCTCCCCAAGTGCTGGAAATTACAGGCGTGTGCCACCAGCCCAGCTTCGTCCCTATTTTTTTTTTTTTTTTCTTTATAATATATATATAGCACCTGCATGGGTTGGCGGTGACGAAAGTAGGAAGACAACTAGAGCTGCCCAAGGGAGAATGGCTAGAGCATTTAGGAGTAAACAGTACACACTTGGTGACTTAAGCTACATTTATTGTTGTGGAGGCTTAAGTTCAAGGCCAAGGTACCATCAGGTTTGTTTTCTGGAGAGGGCTTACTCTGCCTCATTGTCTTGCTGCTATGTCTACACCTGGTAGAAGGGAGGACCACTTGAGTCTCTCTCATGATGCCACTGATCCCATTCTTCCAACTCCCCTCTCCCCGTCCTTTTTTGTTTTGATGAGAGCTGGTCTCATGTGGCCCTGCCCAGCCTTGAACTCCTGGTCCCTCACTGCCCCCACCTGAGATTACAGGCTTGCCACAATCTGTTCTGCTCTGCCCTCATGACCGAATTACCTTCTAAACGGATGATTCTTAATACCAATTAGAAAACTCGAGATTTCGAGCGAGGCAGGCAGACTCTCTGTCGCTCACTTGTCTTTTATAAGGCCAGCCTTTGGTCTACACAGCGAATAGATGCCCTCCAGCTTCTTCACTGAGCCTCTAGAATCCTAACACTTGGGACTCTCTGAGGGAGGATCATCCACCAGTTCAAAGCCAACTTAGGCTTACACAAAGACCTGTCTCAAAAACTAAAGGCAGATCAAAACCAATCAGCATTCTAACATATCAGAAATGCCAAACTTCAGCCCTGGGAAATGGCTCTCCCTAATACCCAAGCCAGCACTAGGGGCAGAGAAATCACCTTCCCCCAGGACCTGCTTAGAGACAAGATCAGGCCCACTTTTCACCTCATCCAGTAAATCCACCCACAGAGGACACCACAATGCACACAATGTGGGTGTGACAAAGTGTGTGGGATAGATGGGCAGGCGGAAACTGGGTATGTGTATTGCCACCTGGCCTGGCTGCTGACATACAAGCCAGAGATGACCTATAGGCTGATCAGGACACTAATATTAAAAAACAGTGTTCACTTTTTTTTTTTTTTTTTTTTTTTTGGCTTTTCGAGACAGGGTCTCCCTGTAGCCCCAGCTGTCCTGAATTTCGCTCTGTAGACCAGGTGGCCTTGAAACTCACAAAGATCACCTGCCTCTGCCTCCAAGTGCAAGATTAAAGGCAGTGCACACACCATGCCCGGCACAATGTTCACTTTTTAAAGAGGTGATCCAATAAGAAAATATCCATAACTGCCAGAAATGCCTAAGTGATAGTGCAATTACAGAATATCTAGGATTTACTTGAAAACACTTAAAAACAAAGCAAAAGGGACAATGAAGAAAACACCACGCAGCACCGTTAGGAAGCAGGGGTGTCCTGGCTCCATCACTTCGATTTAGCGGATCGAGCATGTTCAAAGTTAAAAAAATGCAAGAACAAGGGGTGGAGAGATGGCCTAGTGTTAAGGTGCCGCTGCTCTTGCGAGGACCATGGGTTCGATCCCCCGCACCCACTGAGGCAGCTGGAGAACCATCTTAAGAATAACTAACAAAAAAAAAAAACTCCAGTTCCAGGGGAATCCAAACCACCTACTTCTGACCTCCGTGGCATTGTCACTGACACAGGTGCACAAAAAAAAAAAACTACATGAGACAGTAATATAAACAAAAATAATAAAAATATAAAATTTAAAACAACATATTCAAGACAAGGGAAGGAATAAATTCCAACACACAAAAAAATAGGCTAATAAATGTAAAAATGGAGGTGGTGGTACAGTGGTTTAGCTCAGCAGTAAAGGCCACTTCTACTCTTGCAGAGGACCTGGGTTCGGTTTCCCAGTCACCTATATGCAGCTAACACCATCCCTAAATCCAGTTCAGGGATCACAATGCTCGCCTTTGTGGCCTCCATGGGCACTGTAGACTGTGGTGCACTTACATACATCACAGCAAAAAAACTCACACACCCAAATTTAACTAAAAAACTTAAAATAAAGTAAAAATGGTTAAGACAAAGGATGAAATTTATGAAACAGGAAAAAGTGAAAGGACTTCTTAAAAAAATGTAAAACAGCATGCTGATGCACTGTTTAATCCCAGCAACTCTGGGAGGCAGGTGGATTTTCTGTGGTTCAAGGCCTGCCTGGTCTACATAGTTACTAGTATCCAGGCCAGCTTGGGACTAAAGGCGAGTACCCTGACTCAAAAAGACAAAACAAAAAAGAAAAAAAGAAGAAAATGCTAGGCATGGTGGTGCACACCTTTAAATCCCAGCCTTGGGGAGGCAGAGACAAGGAAGATCTCTTTGAATCAAGGGCAGCCTGGTTCTACATGCAAGAGCCAGGCCAGCTGGGGCTAGAGGGAGACCCTGTCTCAAAAGTACCCTCCCTGCCAAAGTAGAGCAAACTAAAGCAGTTGCAGCCTCCTTCAACTCCAGAAAGTCATGGAGACAGTGTCCCAAGGCATGCTTTGCCACACAGGTGCTTGACAGTCACTGTCTTGAGACAGCTGCAAACAGGTTTCCAGGTTTGAAAACACAGCATTGTCAATTTTACTTCATGAGTTTGTAATCATTTTGGTCATCATAAAGTCTTACGCCGGGCGTGGTGGCGCAGCCCTTTAATCATAGCACTTGGGAGGCAGACGGCAGGCAGAAATCTTTGTGAGTTCAAAGGCCAGCCTGGTTAAGCGACGTACGAGTTCCAGGACAGCTTGGGGCTACAGGGAGACCCTGTCTCAAAAACGACCAAACCCCCAAAAAAAAAAGTCTTAGAAGTTTGAAGCTTTGGGGAAGAAGAAGGTGTTAAGTAACAGACACAAGCCAGTGCTGCTCCAGTTCTCAAACAATGAAACGGAGCCTTGACTGCTGCCTCAGGTCACGCAGCACGCTAGCATGAACACAAGGTTTGAGCTACAGTAAGAGCCCGAGAGCAGAGGATCTCAACATGCTCATGGCAGAGAAGTTTGGATGTGTATGACAGTGCTGCAGAGCACTGGATTCTCAAAACCCACAGCCCACCAAGCCACAAAGCAAGGACCACTGTCCTAGCTAAAGAGGAGTACAAGATGACTGTCAAGGCCCTGGCTATGAGTGTTCCACCTGAAATTTTTATTTGAGAACATTTATATTTTTGGAAATGCACTTGCAGGGTTCAAAAACACCTGACGGTCCATCTTCCAAGCCCTACAATAATGAAGCAGCCTTATCCTGCAGACAGGGTGGGCTACACCATGGTAGGCTCTGCCTGCATCACTGCCCTCCTCCACTCCTGTCAAGCAACTGTCCTGGACATGAGAAGGATCCAGGAACCAAAAAAAGGCCTATACCAAGTGGATCCAGCTCAAGTTACTTCAATCCCGAGCCATTCCAAGAACAACACAAGTCTTGTGCCAGACAAAGGTCCCTGCGAGGAGATGCTAACAGGCCAGAACAGGTCACGCAACAAGGGAAAGACCGACACTGAACTATTCTTCCTGACTGGGGACAAAGTCAAGTATAGACAAAACAGTCTTCAATGCCTTGAGTTCCTCCTGGAGTCAATTGACACACAGCCTGGGAACAGGGTCAGACTCATTTCTGTCATCTCAAGACAGCAGCAGGCCACACGGGTGTGGTGAATCTTTACTAGCTCTCATGTCTCTTGAGCTCTAATGCAGGACAAGCAGGTTTTCAAGTGCATCAATTTAGCAGCTGTTTTGTGCTCACTCAATGCTGCGTGGAAGGAGGATGGTAGCATCACTCAGTTATGGTTAATGGTGGGGTCCATTCCACTTTTGGAAGGCTGCTCCGAAAGGGCTGGAGGGTGTCTGCAGAAGGGCTGCCAACTCGTACCACTGTGCATGGCTCCACTCACCTGACTAGGCAGTGTGGAGGCTGTAGACCTGGAGACCAGGGCCCACCATGAAGACAGCTGCCTGAATGGCTCCCAAAGGCCCATTCTCTGACAGCGTCCACTCTTCTCTGGAAGAGCTGGGTTCACCTCAGCGCCGGAAGCCTCAGGGAAGAATGCATGTTACACTCTGTGCTACTCCAATGGGTAATACTTGTCATAAAAATCCAAACATACTCTTCAGTCTCTTGAAGCCAAAACTTCGGATAGCAGCATAGCAGGGTTGCTGGGCTGAGACGTGAAGGGTCACATCCTTGCCCATGCAGGTCTGCCAAAGAGCCGAGAATACAAGATGAAACCACAGGGAACAGAGGAGAATAAAGTTGAAGACACTCAGCAGGAAACAGCAATCGGGATGAGGCTGAGGGTCTGCGGCACCTAGCACAACAGCCAGAACCCAGAAACATTCTGCACATTCAGAGACCAAGGGGCCTGACATGTTCTGCAGGGTTGATTTCCTCCCCAAAGCAAAGGGTCACAGAGGAGAGACTTCATTGTATTTTATATTTTAATTACATTTTATTTATTATGGGAGGCTGCGAGGGCATGCACGTGCCATGCTGTACAATGTGGTCAGAGTATAGCCTGGAGTTTGGGTTCTCTCCTTCTACTGTGTGGGTCCTGGGACTGACTTAAGTCTTCAGCCTTGGTGGCAAGTGCTTTACTCACGTGGGCCATCTTGTCAGGTCCTGCATATTTTACTTATATTCCATTACATTTTAAAATATCCAAATGTTATCAGAAGCAACACTATAAAACCTTGACAAAAGAGAGAATGAGAAAGTTCTGCTTTCCTGGAGGATAGCTAATATCCCATCTCTAAAATGGGTAAGAATTCCTTTCCAGAAATGCTAGAAAAAGGAATAAATGCTTGAATAATGAACATGCTCAACATCAACTATAAAGCAGAAGCATTTATAGACATCTGAATCCCTAAGTCACCTTCTGGATCTGACAGAACTAACTTCCCTGAACTGAGATTTCTGAATTTAGGGAAATATAGTAGTAAGGGTCCTGTGAAGACAAGGCATGTTCTTAGATTTAGTCTCCCACACAGAACAAGGTTCCCTAGACCATATGGAATAAGAACTTGTTTAACAAGGAAGGCACTGAAATGCAGCAATTGCCAGAGTCCTTGGATTCCTGGCTGTCAGGTTCACAGTGAGAGCTCTGCAGGAGACAAGAGCTTCCTTCTTTTCTCTAAGTCACCGTGTTGCCTCCAGGCATTTGAGGAGTACAATTACTAAGGAAGGACGCAACACACTGTACATATGCAGATTCAATTCTGCAGGGGTGATATCAGTGTTTGCAGATGGTAAATATTACCATCTGACTACAGCCAACACAAGCACTACAAACTGAGTTTGGGCCCCGGGGGATATGGTCTGGTTGGATACAAAGTGCCCACAAACAAAGATAAGCAGAGGCAAAACTCAAGCAAGGATCGCTTGGGGCCTGGCCTCCATACTCAGCACTAACGTGATGCCCCTTGAGCTATCACCCCCATCTGCACCAGGTCCCTACTGGTACCTAAAAGAGCCAGAAAGACATGTTAAATTACTCAGTAGGAAAGAAAGATTGAACAGAGACCATTCTGTGGACAGATGGGGAGAGAAAGGGACGTGGAAGATGCATTCTGTGTGCAGGGATGCGGCAGCGAAGGAGAAAGGGGACGTGGAAGATGCCTTCTGTGTGACAGGGTGAGGAGAGAAAGGACGTGGACGGACTGCATTCTGTGGACGGATGAGGCAGAGAAAGGGACGTGGAAGATGATTGACATGTAGAGCGAGATGTCCCGGGACAGGAATGAGGCAGAGAAAAGGACGTGGAAAAAAAAAAAAAAAACCTGACCGAAAGCAAGTTGGGGAGGAAAGGGTTTTAATTTACAAATTATAGTCTGTCAATAAAGAAGCCAAGGCAGGTACCTGGAGGAGAGACCATGGAGGATCACTGCTTACTGGCTTTCTCCCCCTTGGCTTGCTCAGCTGCCTTTCCTGGACAGCCGGAGCGCACCTGTTTGGGGATGGCACTGCCCACAGTAGGCAGGTCCCTCCAACATCAATTAGCAATCAAGAAAATGCCCATAGACCTAGCCACAGGCCTAGGATGGAAGAAATTCCTCCATTGAGGTTCACTCTTCCCAGATGTGTCAAGTTGACACCTGAAGCTATTGTAGCACATTAACTCTCATCACAGTACATAGTTAATGTCTATATATTTGTATGTGTATATGTGGCTTACAGAATGAATACAAGTTAAAGGCAGTCTGTATTGTTAAGTAACCAAACCAGGGCTGGGAGGGAGCTGCTGGAGTGAGGGCTTGAGAACAAAGCTACAGAGTTCAACTGCAAGGTGAAGATACAAGCCAGGTTCCAGGAGCAGGAAATGGTGGTTCAGGTCCTGGTCCCGATGGGCACAAAGGTGCATGGACAGGCAGTTGAGTAACTTGTATCAGTGGCAGGGGACAGAGCTGAGCTGAAGCTCCAGGGACAGTCAAGGAGTCCTCTGCTCGTCAGTCCTTGACATGTCAGGTCTCAGTTGAGAGATTGGTGTGGGGCCAAGCCATCGCAGCCTTAGATGTCCACCACTTTACAGAGCCCAGGAAAGGGAGTTCTGTCTTTCCTTAGTCTGCTGTCTCTGATAAGTTCTTGAGCCTGGTTTCCTGATAGGACTTTAATGTGCCCATGTGTTCCTACAGTCTCGGTGCATCTGGTAAATTTATAGGATGGCTCTCTTTCTGCTACTTTTTTTTTTTTTTTCCCCGTCTTTTTGTGACAGGGTGTCTCTGTAGCCCCAGCTGTCTTGGAACTCTAGGCTGGCCTTGAACTCACAAAGATCGGCCTGCCTCTGCCTCCCAAATGCTAGGATTAAAGGCGTGTGCCACCACGCCTGGCAGGATGGCTCTCTTTCTAATCCCAGGAATAAGTCCTTCATCTCTCTGGGCTGGATGGGTGGCGTCTGACAGATAGTGTAGTTTATAGACCTTCCAGGGGCTACAGTCATCCTCCTCTCTCAACATAGAGTCAAGAGCTGCTTGTGAAATGGAGTCTCTTAGGGCAAGGCACAGTCTGAAAAACACTGTTTTATACTATATGCAGGAACCTAGGGTAGGGAATAGGCATGATACACAAGTTTCATTTCCTACTTTTCTAAAATGTTATGTCTTCAGGTTGCTAGATAGTATTCATAACCATGGTGACTGTCCCTTATTCTTGTATTGTACCTTAAGATTTATGTATTTAGGACTGGAGAGATGGCTCAGCAGTTAAGAGCACTGGCTGCTCTTGCAGAGGACCCATGTTTGAGTCCCAGCACCCACATGGCAGCTAAGAACTGTCCTTAAATCCACTTCCGGGGGATCTGACACCCTCTTCTGACTTCAGGCATTGTACAACATGGGTGCATTTACATACCTGCAGACAAACCATTCATACACATAAAATAAAAATAAATCAGCTATTTAAAAAATTTGATTACCTTAAATGATAGGGCCTAATTCTAGTGGATCTGAGGAAGGAGGTATGAGAAGTGTGTGTGCCTGTTCCTGGGGTGTGTGTACAGTGTGTGGGTGTAGACCAGAGGTCAACTTCCAGTGTCACTCAGCTGGTGGCATTCTACCTATTTCCTGTGACAAGGTCTCTCACTGGTCTGGGGCTTGTTGTTTGGAACAGGCTAGCTGGCCACCAAGGCCCAGGGATCATCCCATCTCTCTCTTCACAGCTCTGGGATGACAAACCTGTACCACCATACCCAACTTTGTATGTAGATGCTGGGGAACAACTCAGGTCCTCATCCTGTGTGGCAAGCACTTTACTAAGTGAACTATTTCCACACAGCCCCTAAGAGGCACATGGCATCAATGATCACACCCTTTACCTAAGAACTCCACTTCTGGGCCAGGTACACCCACTCCAAGGCTTCCTTCTCTGGGTCCCCACAGTCAGCACCAGTAAACTGCCTTTGCTTCCCACCTAGCCCCAGTCTCTTGCATCTCACAGAAGTTGTTTTCTCTCCTAAATGTGAGGTCATGGGCATCACAGAGGTGTGTAGTATGACTGCAAAAGCCTAAGCTCTGGGTATTTGGGCCTGAATCCTGGCATCTGTCATCACACTTTGAAACATTGAGTCCCAAAGCCCTGAGCTTCGGTAACTCACTTGTTCAGAGGACGTATACAAGCCACACCCTCTAAGTAGATGCTGCTCTGTTTGATTCCATTTATCCTTATGTTTGTTATTTTTTTTAAATATTTTTTTTATCTTTACTTTGAGTGTATTGCCTGCATGTATGTAAGTGTATCCATGTTGTGCAATGTCCAAGGAGATCAGAAAGAGGGTGTTAGATCCCCTGGAACTGGGGTTACGGATGGTTGTTTACCATGTGGGTGCTGGGAATTGAACCCAGGACCTCTGAAAGAGCAGCCAGTGTTCTTTTTTTTTTTTTTTTTTTTATTTTTTTAATATTTTTTTAACTTTACTTTGAGTGTGTATTGCCTGCATGTATGTAAGTGTATCCATGTTGTGGCAATGTCAAGGAGATCAGAAAGAGGGTGTTAGATCCCCTGTAACTGGGGTTACGGATGGTTGTTTACCATTGGGTGCTGGAAATTGAACCCAGGACCTCTGAAAGAGCAGCCAGTGTTCTTAACCACTAAGCCAACTCCTGCCCGTGCTTTTTTCTTTTAAAAATCATACCAGTGGCTGGGCATGGTAGTACACGCCTTTAATCCCAGCACACAGGAGGCAGAGGCATGGTCTCTGTGAGTTCAAGGCCAGACTGGTCTACATAGTGAATTCCAGACAGTTGGACTACAGAGAGACTTGTTCAAAAAGACCAAAAAAAAAAAAAAAAAAAAAAAAAAAAAATCATACTGGTACTCATTCTTTTCCTTCCTACATTTATAATTTTTAATTTTTCTTAAATTTTTTGTTATATTTATATAATTTAATACTTTTTATTTAGGTATATATATGTATGAGTGTTTTTACCTTCATGGAAGAGCACCACATGCATGCAGTGCCTGTAGAGACATCAGAAGAGGGTGTTGGAGCCCTTGGAACTGGAGTTATGGACATTCGTTACCTACCATGTGGATTCTGGGAACTGAACATGGACCTGGGTTCTCTGCAACAGCAGCCTGTACCCTTTACTACTGAGCCATCCCTCCATCTCCAGCCCCATCCTTCTTGCATTTTTCTTGATTACAAAAATCAGATTCAGGCCAACAAAATGACTCAGTGGGTAAAGGTCCTTGCTGTCAAGGCTGATGACCTGAGTTGGATTCCCAGGATCTACATGATGGAAAGAGAGAACTAGTTCCTCTAGTACTTGGCTGCCACATCTTTGCCAAACTTGTGTGTGCATGTGCATACATGGGCGCACCACAAAAATAAATAGATAATAAATAAAGTAATAAAGAAAACCGGACTTGGGCTGGAGAAATGGCTTATCAGTTAAGAACTTATACTGCTCTTGCAGAGGACCAAAGACCTGAGTTTGATTTCCAGCACTCAAATCAGGCAGCTCACAACTGCCTATAATTCCAGCCTAGGGATACCCAATGAACTCTGCCTATAATTCCAGCCCAGGGATACCCAATGAACTCTGCCTATAATTCCAGCCCGGGGATACCCAATGAACTCTGCCTATAATTCCAACCTAGGGATGCCCAATGAACTCTGCCTATAATTCCAGCCCAGGGATACCCAATGAACTCTGCCTATAATTCCAGCCCAGGGATAGATACCCAATGAACTCTGCCTATAATTCCAGCCCAGGGATATGCAATGAACTCTGGCTTCCACAGGCACCTGGACTCGTGCACATAACCCTGCACAGACACACATGCATACATGTAATTAAAATAATAGAAATTTTTAAAATGGACCCACTGGATTTTGTGTTCCAAAAGTCTAAAACCTTGGGGGAAACATAGAGGAACATTGGTACAAGTAATGTTTGAAGAAAGCAAGTCAAGGGGCTGGAAATGAGGAGGAGGAGAGGGGAGCTGTAAGGCAGGAAGAAGGCTGCAGAAGTGAATTGGGCAGTAGCCTAGTCTGCAAGTAACAGAACCACAACTCAAGCTGGCCTTAAAAATTTACTACCAGCCGGGCATGGTGACACACACCTTTAATCCTAGCACTTGGGAGGCAGAGGCAGGCAGATCTTTGTGAGTTCAAGGCCAGCCTGGTCTACAGAGTGAGTTCCAGGACAGCTGGGGCTGGATTTATCTCACTAGGGTAAATCCAGAGGCCTGGCCACACAACTACTCATTAGCTATATGACCTTAGGCAAGTCATTCTGCCTGGGTTTCCTTATTTGCAAAGAAAGATTGTTGCTATCAAATGACTTACAGCAATCCGGGCTGGAGAGATGGCTCAGCGGTTAAGAGCACCGACTGCTCTTACAGAGGACCTGGGTTTGATTCCCAGCACCCACATGGTGGCTAAGAACTGTCTTTAACTCCAGTTCCAGGGGAATCCGACGCCCTCTTCTGACCTCTGCGGCATTGCACGACACCGGTGCACCAACCTACATGCAGTCAACACTCATACACATAAAAAAAAGTGCATTATTAAATTTCCATGTTCTTGGGTTCAATACATATGTATTGGATGGATATATGTAGATCAAATATATACATATATAATTTCCATGTCTTTGGGGGTAATTTCCATATATTCTTCTGTTACTAATTTTTTTTTTTTTTGGTTTTTCCAGACAAGGGTCTCTTGTAGCCCCAGCTGTCCTGGAACTCACTCTGTAGACCAGGCTGGCCTTGAACTCACAAAGATCCGCCTGCCTCTGCCTCCACCGTGCTAGATTAAAGGCGTGCGCCACCACGCCAGCCTGTACTAATTTTTTATTTTTTTTATTGTTTTTTTTTCTTTAAAAATTTTTCTGTAGACAATATAAAGGTTGAATTACTAAATTACATACTATTATGCTACTCATATGTTTAGTCACTTTTAATCAGGTCATTGCCAATACATACATTATTTTCCTTTATTTTTACATTAAGCCAATGTCTGTCATGCAGCCATCAAAAACCTTATAGTAAATTACACAGGTTTGTAGTCCAATTTAGATTCTAGCTTCTTAGAATCAGCAACTTTTCTGACTGCTTTCATGAAGTCTTCCTGAACTACAAAATCATGATCAGCACGAATTGCAAACATACCTGCTTCAGTACAAACATTTCTCAGGTCTGCTCCGTTAAAGCCATCTGAAAGCTTAACAATTGCTTCATAATCTATTTCACCATGCTTTGTAATAGGACCTGCATGGATTTTCAGTATATCTAATCTTGCTTGTTCATTTGGTAAATCAATATGTATTTTTCTATCTAATCTTCCTGGACGTAGTAAAGCAGGATCCAATGTATCTGGTCTGTTTGTAGCCATGATCATTTTAACTCTATGAAGAGTATCAAATCCATCCATTTGATTTAGTAATTCAATCATCCCATACTTGATGTCTGTTGAATTTGCTAAAGTTACACTGTGTGGTGGTTAATTGATAGAATGTCTCTCTTCTAGGAAACAGACCCTGAAACATCTAAAAGTAAATGGCCATGTAGGTGGAGATGGAAGAGAGGGGACTTTCAGTTTAGAAAAAAGAGGGGAGGAAAGTCAAATGGAAAAGTTAGTAATCACACCCACACACACCCCACACATACCTTTTTCTAGTTTTCAGGGTACACATCTTCCATACCTTCTCCATACCCATGCACACCTACACTAATATCTATACATACATTCCATGAGTTTAAGTAAAAATAAGATCATTCTCTGTGTCTTAATTATTGTACTGTTTGAGCCTGTCTGTTAACAATATATCATAGAAATCCCTCCAGGCAAAAGTTATATTTCATTTACTTTTCTATATATATATTCCATATGTATGTGAATATCAGTCTTTTCAACCATCTCCTTTTTGGTAGACACTCTCACAACTTTCCATCTTTGCCACCACCACCAAGATACCCCAAGTCCTTTTACACAGAGCCTGTTGTATTGGTGCCAAATCCATGAGTGACTTCTGAAATTATATTTCTTTTGCTGGTTAGATTAGGGCATGGAAGGTCTTGCTATGCAGCCCAGGTTAGCCTCCAACTCACTAGGTAGCTCATGCTGGCCTTGAAGTTGAGGTTCTCCAGCCGCAGCTTCCACAGTGCTAATATATTACAGGCATGTGTTGCTAGGGCTGGACCGAAATTAGAATTTCAGTCAGAGCCAAGGAACACAACAAACTTTTTAGGATCCATTAAGCTCTGTGCTCTTTGCTGTGGGCTTAAGGGTGGTCTCCAGAAGCAACTGCTCCTGTTGCCTACCAGCCCAGCACTTTCCGGAGGCAAGCTGGAACATTCCTCAGGAAGCTGGGGCGCCGAGTTTTTTTTTGTTTTGTTTTGTTTTGTTTAAATGAAGATACTGCTTTCTTGTGGTAGGTCCTCCATATTTGGTAGGTGAGTCCAACACTGCCATATGTCCACCAACCCCACATATCTCATGAATGCCAGTGATTACATAACTTTAAAAACGTTTTGCTAGAAAGTCTATGCGGGGCCTCAGCTTCTGTAGGAGGGTGGCATATGTTCCCTAAGCAGCTGGCTGGATGCTCAGGTAGAGTTGATTTCTAGCCTAATCAGTTTGGCTGGGATCACAGTTTTGATAATGCCTCATACCCAAAATAATACACATTCATGGAATGTTGCCTCGTGTTAGGCATTCAGTCAAGTGCTTTTACACAGGACATCTCATTGAATTCCCTCCATAATTGCATGAGGCTCAGGAGTTGTATAACCTTGTATCAACACTTAACCATTACAATAGTTCTGCATAAAACTCTCCAAAAAGTGTCTTTTGCAACAGCACTTAATATTTGCTTCTAATTCTGTAAGTAATTTCGGCTGCGTTCAACTGGCCAGGCCTGATTTCAGCCCCCTCATATTTCTGTGGTAGCTGCGGGTCAGCTGGGCACCAGTAAGTTGACTGAAACAATGGGGGTTTAAAAAATATTTTGTTATTTTATGTGTATGAGTGCTTGCCTGCATTTAAGTGTACCACATGTGTGCAGTGCCCATGGAGGCCAGAGAGGGTGTTGGAGCCTCTGGAACTGGAGTTACAGATGGTTGTTAGCCACTATGTGGGTGCTAGGAATCAAAGTCTGGTCCTCTGGAAGAACAGCAAGTGGTTTTTTTGTTGTTGTTACTGTGCTTTTGTTTTTGTTTTTTGGTTTTTTTTTTTTTTGGTCTTTTTGAGACAGGGTCTCTCTGTAGCTCTGGCTGTCCTGGAACTCACTCTGTAGACCAGGCTGGCCTTGAACTCACAGAGATCCACCTGCCTCTGCCTCCCAAGTGCTAGGATTAAAGGCGTGCACCACCACGACCGGCTAGAACAGCAAGTGTTTTTCACAAGTTAGCCATCTCTCCATCCCCATCAATGGGAATTTTTGATCCATGGGATCTGTCATCCTTTAACAGGCTAGCCTGGACTTCTTTCCATGGGAGGTAACATAAGGCTTCAGAATGAACGATGGGTGGAAAAGAACAGAGAGAAGGACGATGGGTGCCAAGGCTTGTGGGGATCCACTCAAAATTGGCCTATCACTTTGTCACATTCTATGGCCAAAGCAAGTCACGGGTCAGCCCAGATTTGAGAGGTCAAAGAGAAAAATTCATGGCTTGTGAAAAGCTGAAAAGTCATATTGCAAAAAGAATGGATTCAAACTTAAGCATAGTTTTGGGGCCTCTTGTATCAAGTACCTCACCTGTTTTTGGAGGTCAGAAGAGGGAGGACCTGACTTAAAATTTTTAAAGATTTTTTTTATTTAATTTACCTTATTATGTGTATGAATGTACTGTCTACATGTAGGTCTGTGCACCCATGTCATGCAATGCCGTGGAGGTCACAAGAGGGTTTCAGATTCCCCTGGAACTGGAGTTAAAGACAGTTCTTAGCTGCCATGTGGGTGCTGGGGATCGAACCTGGGTCCTCTGCAAGAGCAGTCGGCGCTCTTAACCGCTAGGCTATCTCTCCAGCCCCCAAGTTAAAAATTTTAAAAGGCAGGTTAGAACCTTGATGGTCAGACAAGGGCCTAAGTGTTCAGCCCCTCTCCTGCTTTCTGAGCATTGCAACCTTCCATGGCCTCACTGTTCCTGAAAATCCCCAGCGCATAGTAGAGCTCAAGGCAAAAATTAGCTTCAAAGACCAAGCCCTTGAAGGAGAGATGAATGGCAGAAATTGAAGGTGGTTGTGTAGGTGGGTTTGTAGGTAGAGAAATAGATGGTTGAAGGGAAAGGTGAGTGGATGGATGGTTGGGGTAATGGGTGGATGGATGGGTCTGTGCACAGATACATGAATGAGTCAATGGATACATTAGGGGTATATAGATGGGTGAATGGGTGGTTGGGTGTGTGGGTGAGAGGGTGCCAAGTAGGTAAGATGAAGGGGCTGAAGAGAGCTCTACTGTGTTCTCTGCTTAGTTTTAACTGACATTGAAAAGCAGGAACTACAGAAATGACCTGTATGAAGCAGCTCCTGAGCTAAGATTCTGGGGTCTGAGGTCCACGCTGAAGAGAAACAGGCTTTCTAATCAGAGGCAACAATGTGGGGTCTGAGCTGGAAGCAATAAGCACAAAGCTCTCCTTCAGGGGAGAATGTCTAGAACCCGTTTTAAAGGTATTACTCAGCACACAAGCACAGGCTGGTCCATTTCCATCTCTCTCACATGGCCAGTCTTAAGGACCCTACACTGAGCTACAACCTCAGCCCTGTAAACCTCCCCATACAAGGCACTGGGAGCCCAAGAGGATCCTCTTGGAAAGAAGTTGACATTCAGTGCTTCCCCTCACAGGATGTCACAAAAGTCTTTATGGGTCACTCTTCATGGATGACTCTATTGTGGATCCATGTCTGTGGCCAAGGTTTGTGTCAAGGACCAGTCCAAGTTGGTTTATGGGAAAGGCCTGAACTCTGGCCTGGAAGCTGGGCTGCCCCAATGTTGGCTCCAAATATACCAGCCATGGGTCATCATGCCATTGTCCAAACCCCATTTTCTCTCCATAGAACTCTGAGGCAATAGGATGGGGCCCTGACGGTAGGGGGCTGGGCCGGCCTCCCAGATGAGGCCTTCAGGAGCATCAGCTGTTGCCCCACACCTGCCAGCTCCCTTCTGACTCCAGCATGCTATCTCCTTTAAATGTTTTTGTCGTTTTGTGTCTGCTTGCTGACTTTTTACCTGGGTACATCAGATGTCTAGATAAAGGTCAGGGCTCTTTCCAGAGCTAGAGAGGCTTCGCTGTGTCTCTCCAAGACTGCCACTTTTCTGATCCTTGTCCCCATGACATTTATTAATTCCTGACCATACTATAAATGGAAGCATCTTTAACTCTGCCTTAAGGTACTTAGTGCTGATTTGCATTAGTGCTTCTCTGCCCAGCTGGAGCTGCGTGAGGTGGAAGTGGACCCTCTAGAGCTCTTTTTGACTACTGTGTCCAGAGTCATGGTCTATGGACAACAGCCCGCCAAGCACCTATTTTTATGAATAATGGTCATTGGTATGTATATATTGCTCAAGTCCTTTCATGCTACAACAGCAGAGTTGAGCTGTTGCCCCACACAAATCATTGGCCCACAGAACCTAAAATGCTTACTCTGGGGCCCTTTCCAGAACAAGTCTGCCGAGCTGTCTGCTCTGCTAACAAAGGTGTATTGTAGTTTAAATGCAACCTGGCCTGAACTGAGAAATATCTCTGTGGATGTTGTCTATTCAAATGTCTAGACTGTTCTCTGTCTATGAAAGCCCTGAATCCCAAGGCTTCCTTGGTTTTTGTCCTGGCCCCAAGAGACCCCTGTGGGCCCAGGTGCTGTTTGCTGGGGAGGTAGGAGGGCCTGAACTCATGATCTCTAAGAATGGGAACAGTTGAGAGGAGAACAGATAGGCCTTTTAGGAATCCAAGGCCACAGAGAGAGGCTGCCTACGCCCTCCTGGCCAGGCAAGCCACAAATAGCCCTGTTTAAAGAGAGTTAATAAGTGCTGGCTGCAGGGCCGAGCTCAGGCAAGCCTGCCATCTCATCTAATGCTTTCTACCGAGATCTGGCTGCTGGATATTACTTAGGAAGCCACCAGAGACATGAAAATAAGATCCAATTATTATGTAAATCTCTGGCCAATTTTAGCAGGCTGTGGGTTTACCGGGACTTTCTGTTCAGGGGTTTGCTACTGATCTTAGGAATGGACCAAAAGAACTGGGAATACTGAGGGGTTCAGTGTCAGAGGAAAAAAAGACAGAAAGGGCACAACATTTTCCCCTGTGTGTGTGTGTGTGTGTGTGTTATTGGTCTGGAGCTTGCCAATTTGGCCATCAGGTCCTGGGGTCTGCTTGTCTCCACCTCCTCAGTCCTAGGATTGTTAGTGCACAGTACCATGTCCATGTCTTCTTCACGAGCTGTCTCTCCAGCTCCCAAAGCTCCAAATTTTGCACCTATTTGGGACCCCATAAGAGCAAGATTTAGAATAGTAGCGTAGTTTCTATTATTTATACTGAAGGAGGCGGGGATAGTTCAGTGGGTGGAGGACCTGAGTTCAGATCCGTAGCATGTAAAACCTGTCCACATGGCCGAGGTCTGTAACTCCAGCACTGGGGGATTTATTGACGAGCCAGTGTAGCTAAAACTTGAGCCCCAAGTTCAATGAGAGACCCTGTCTTAGAAAATAAGATGTCAGACAGGATGTTCTGGTGGTACATGCCTATAACCTAGCACATGGGAGGATCAGAAGTTCAAGGTCGTCTTCAGCAACACAGCAAGCTCGACAGCCTAGGCTTCATGAGACCCTGTCACACACACACACACACACACACACACACACACACACACAAGGTCATCTTCAGCAACACAGCAAGCTCGAGGACAGCCTGGGCTTCGTGAGACCCTGTCACACACACACACACACACACACACACACATACACACACACACACACAAGGTCGTCTTCAGCAACACAGCAAGCTCGAGGACAGCCTGGGCTTCGTGAGACCCTGTCACACACACACACACACACACAAACACACACACGGTTGTCTTCAGCAACACAGCAAGCTTAAGGACAGCCTGGGCTTTGTGAGACCAACCACCAAGAGGCACAGCTACCAAGACACAGCAACAGGTTCCTGATGATCTCAGATTGACTCCTTGCTACCTGGTCTCATGTGCTCCAGAGGTTCTTCTGTGGAGAGCTTCCTTCCTGTGCAATTCTAGGGTAGACTGTACTTTAATCTTGCACCACAATGCTTTATTCCGAACATTCTGAGCTGTATAAGCATTCACTGAGAATTTTTACCTGAACTGTGGAAGGCATGATGTGACCATCATACTAAACCTGCTCTGGAAAGTCCTATGGCAAAGCCCCTTGGCTGCCCAATTCGGCACTGGCATTCCCAACACTGAGTCCCGGGTTCTCTTGGGAAACTGCATTCTATCTCATGCCACATCCAAAGGGTGAGGCCTCATATGGAGCACAGGGTGCCTTTGGACACATAGGGAGAACGTCTGGTGAGTAATAAATAGCCTGACGGAAAATCAAGTCCAAGTGGAAAGAGGTAAGTGTGTGGAGTGTAAAGGGTGGAGGCTGAGGGAGGAGGGTCTACGCCCAACTTGAATGTGCCCGTGTTTCTCAGACCTCATGTTATTGCTAGACTGTCTTCCTTGCTCTTACCAGGGTTTATGTATGCTCTTAATGGCTAAGTGCCTTCCCCTAAGGTGGTTAATTTACCTAAGTCTTATCTCTTGGAGTTCTCCCTCCACATCTCCTTTGTGTGAAGCACATTTCTTAGAATCCTAGCCCTTTTCACGTGCTGAGAGCCATGTGCTTTTCCCTATATAAACTTGTAACAAAGGCAAGATAGTGAGATTTGCTGTAGAGATTTGCCATAATAATCTATATGAGACTTGCCATGGAGATTTTTGCCATAGAGATTTGCCCAAGAGAAACTTAGAATAAAGAGGTTTGGTTGAAACTCATGCAGGACTTGCGTGATGCCTGATTAAAGAGTGTTTGTTTGCAGCAGGCCAAATCTGGAGACCTGCCCTGGCGGGTCTGAGCTGCTCTTGCTACGACTCACAGGGAGCGAGGAGTGGGCCTGGACCCCCACAATCTACCCCTTAAAAAGCATGGGGACTGCTTTGTCTTTCTAAGCCTGATGTTTACAGTTGGCAATGAACACAAGGCATTGTGGTGCACATCTTTAATCCTAACATACAGAAGGCAGAGGCAGACAGATCTTTGTGAGATTGATCCCAGGCTCGGCTACACAGTGAGTTGCAGCCCATCTGGGGCTATAGCGAGACCCTGTCTCAAAGAAACCAAACCAACCCACCAAACAAAAAAAACTGACAGTGGAGTAAAGAAAGGCTCTTCTTTAAGATATTTTATTTTATTTATTTAAATTCGTATGTGGATGAATGTACTGTCTGCATGTAAGTTTGTGCACCCGTGTCGTGCAATGCCACGGAGGTCAGAAGAGGGTCTCGGATTCCCGTGGAGCTGGAGTTCTCCTGGAACTGGAGTTACAGACGGTTCTTAGCCGCCATGTGGGTGCTGGGGATCGAACCTGGGTCCTCTGCAAGAGCAGTCGGTGCTCTTAACCGCTAGGCTATCTCTCCAGCCCCAGAAAGGCTCTTCTTTATGACTCTCTAGTGCAGGCCTGGGAGTGTGTTGTCTTAGCAAGGAACCAGGAGGCATCAATGTGCATGCGTCATGGCTAAAAGCTCTGGACACCATGGCTGGGGGGGGGGGGGATCAGTTGGTGCCATGAACAACCCATCCTCTAGCAACTTCTCAACATGTGGTGGTTTGCATGAGAATGTTCCCCCGTAGGCTCCAAGTATTCGGACCCTTGGTCCCCAGTTCATTGCACAGTCTGGGGAGGGTCATGGAACCTTTAGGAGGTGTGCCCTTGCTGGAGGAAGCACGTCCCTGGGGTCAGAGCTTGGGAGTTCATAGCCATGCCCATTTGCAGTCTGTCTCTCTCTGCTTCCTATGCCTGTTTGAAGATGTGAGTCCTCAGCTTTCTGTTCCCGTTGCTTCCTGTCATGTCTTTCCTGCCATGATGGACCCTTATCTTTCTGGAATTGAAAGCCCAATAAACTCTTCTTTCCTGGTCATGCTGTTTTATCACAGCAACGGAAGAACAACTAACACGCCTCCCCAGCACTCTCTGCCTCTCCCTGGTTCTGGGGGTGAGGTTAAAAAATATTTCTAGCCAGGTGTGGTGGCACACGCCTTTAATCCTAGCACTTGGGAGGCAGAGGCAGGCGGATCTTTGTGAGTTCAAGGCCAGCCTGGTCTACAGAGTGAGTTCAGGACATCTGGGACTACAGGGAGACCCTGTCTCAAAAAGACCAAAAAAAAAAAAAAATTTCTAATTTTGCCGGGCATGGTGACACATGCCTTTAATCCCAGCACTCAGGAGGCAGAGACAGGCAAATCTCTGTGAGTTTGAGGCCAGGCTGGTCTATATAGCAAGTTCCAGGCCAACAGGGTCTCCCCGGGGCTACAAGGAAACCCTGTCTCAAGAAAGACTGAAAAAGAAAAAGCATTTTAGTTTTACGTGCATATGTTTTGCCTACAGGTGTGTAAATGCACCTGCGTTGTGCAATGCCCGTGGAGGATAGAAAAGTGTGTTGGATCCCTTGGAGTCACAGATGGTTGCTAGCTGCCATGTAGGTGCTGGGAACTGAATCCTAGTCCTCTGCAAGAGTGGCCAGTGCTCCTAACTGCTGGGCCATCTCTCCAGCCCTGGTTTTTGGGTTCTGACATAGTCTCATGTAATCCAGACTGGCCTCAAACTTGCTATATGAACCCCTGACTGTCCTGCTTCCTCCTCTCAGATTCTGGGATTACATATGTATGCCACTGCATCATCTTTTGCTATTATCTCAAATGCAGGAGGGCTGAATGAAGCAGTCCAGAAAGCAGGAGCATGACTTCAGGATGTTCCTGCTCTCGGATCACAGGGTCAGGGTACCAGCATGGCCCTACTTGTAAAGGGGAAGCAAAGCCCATCCCTCCATGACTCAGGGGGAGGCTATGAGGATGGCAAAGGTCATGCAAGGATTCCGACCCTCCACGAGGAAGTCAGGTCCAGACCATGTCTCTTTCATCCCCCAGCTCTAAGGTGAGGGACTTGAACAAAGTGCTTTCATCAGCCAACTCTCAGGGGCCATTGAGCTGCGTCCAGCAGGAGCAGAATCTACAAGAATGTCAGTTCTGTGATGGACCTTGGTGTCCTTTGTTTTTTTTTTTACCCCAGCTCCTAGAGCCCTGCCTGCCATCTGGGTCTTCAAAAACAGCTGTTGATGGAAGAATAATTCCTTTTCTTTTTGTGGTTTGTTTTGTTTTTAAATAAAAACATGTAGCCTAGGGAAGGCTTCAACTGGTGGTCCTCCTGCCTCAGCCTCTCAAGGGCAGGCCTGCTCTAAGTGAATAGCTTCTAATGCTGATCTTCAAAGTGCAGATGAAGAACTGACATCACAGAACACTCCCCCACCCCCATTTCCCCTCTGAGCTCTTTTCTTCTAGTTCTCCATAAAATATATACTATGTTATTGTAAAATGTGGTTACCCCCACTGTGCTAAGGAACACTAGAATTTATTCCTTTTTTTATTTATTTTTATTTTTTTATTTTTTATTTATTCTTGTATGTGTATGAATGTACTGTCTGCATGTAGGTTTGGGCACCCATGTCGTGCAATGCTGCAGAGGTCAGAAGAGGGCATCAAATTCCCCTGGAACTGGAGTTAAAGACAGTTCTCAGCTGCCATGTGGATGCTGGAGATCAAATCCGGGTCCTCTGCAAGAGCAGTCAGTGCTCTTAACTGCTAGGCCATCTCTCTAGCTCCTAGAATTTATTCCTTTTATCTTTAGTTCGCTTTGAGTACTGTATTAGGGTACTCCAAAGAAGCAGAGTTGATAAAAACTATACATACACATTGTCCTTCTGTCTGTGGATTTATTAGGTTGCCTTACAGGGTAGAGTCCGAGTAGTCCAACAATGGCTGCCCCCACACTGGAGAGGCTAAGAACCCAGTCCCAATCTGACACTGAAGGCCTGACGGGTTCCTGGAGGTCTGCTGCTCTTCAGGTATTGGAATCTGAAGAAGTTGGTTCTACTATCAGTGGAGGAATTCCACAGCAACAAGATGAACAAGCCAGGGAGAGAGAAAGCAAGCAGGAAAAAATTGAAAATTCCCTTCTGCCTTGACCTTTTACAGGAACTGCATCATAACTTGATCAAGAAATTCTCATTTCAGTTAATTCTAGATCCAGTCTAGTGGACAGCCACGATTAGCCGTCACCAGTGCCCAGTCTCAGATCCTCCCATTCCTCCCTCCCCCAGTTTTTTTTTCTCCCCCAATTTTTTGTCCACACAATTTTTAAACATTTGAGTCCATTTTTTAAAACCTTTTACATGTGAGAGAGAACATGCAGCATTTATCTCTCTTCAGCCCCCAGTTCCATCCATTTGGCTGCAAATCACAGGATAAAATTCTTTCCATGGATGAAGAATATACCATTGTGAACATGCACCATATTTTCTTTATCCATCCATCCGTTTGTGAATATCTTGGTTAATTCCAAACCTTGGCTGTTGACACGGTATTCCTGGGAGGGCAGGTGTCTGTAATAGGCTGATGGCATGTTGCTCCCATATGTAACCTGAAGAGGGGCATCTGGAGCTTATGGTGGAGCTGTTTAGGTTCTCATGGAGAGCCTGCAGGTACGGCTTCCCATCTGATAGCCTTGATCTCCCTGTGAGGGCCACACATCTGTCCTCGGCTTACACTCAGTTGAAACTCTCTGGGAACATGGCCAGGAAAGTAAATGTTAACTGCCTTCTTTTTTTCTTGTTTTCTCTCCCACGATTACTCCAATCACCAAGATGTTTTAATCTCTTGCATGTGAATTCTTTATATGAATTGTATGGAAGCATCTACATAGTAATAGCTTAAAAAGTCACTATCCTTGGGCTGGAGAGATGGCCTAGTGGTTAGGAGCGCCGACTGCTCTTGCAGAGGACCTGGGTTCGATCCCCAGCACCCACATGGTGACTGAGAACCGTCTGTAACTCCAATTCCAGGACAATTCCAGTTCCAGGGGAATCCGACACCCTCTTCTGACCTCCGTGGCATTGCACGACACGGGTGCACAAACCTTCATGCAGACAGTACATTCATACACATAAAAAGTAAATAATTTTTTAAAAAGTTACTATCCTGGGCCAGGGAAGTGATTCACAGAGTAAAGGTAATTTCTGCACCTAATGACCTGAGTTCAATCCCTGGGATCCACATGGTGGAAGGAAGAGAGCCGAATCCCACACGTGCTGACCTCCGCACGTGTTCCCACAGACATAAATGTAAAAAATGTGCAATTCCAAGGGGCTGGGACATACCTATAAGACCTATAATATCAGGACTTAGAAGGGGAAAGCTGGAGCGTGAGGAGTTCAAGTGCATCCTCAGCTGCATAGTGAGTGCCAGGCAAGTCTGGGCTACGTGAGACCCTGACTCAAAAGAAAAAAGCTACTATTCCACTCACCCCTTAGTAACTTCTGAAGATTTCACTTAAATAAGATTCAACTTGATGTTGATTTCACAGTACTGACATAGAGAAAATAGTCTTCGACAAAATAAAGGTCAGAATCCTGAATTTGGAGCTTTCCAACCCCACCAGTTACTTAGAAAATCTAAGTTTGTTTGTTATTGTTTTTGTTTTTTTGAGACAGCATTTTCTTGTACCTCCAGCTGGCCTAGAACTTTCTAGGTAAACCAGGCTGGGCTCCATTGTGCAGAGATTCACCTGCCTCTGCCTCCTGAATGCTGAGATTAAAGACATGGGCTTCCAGGGCTGGAGAGATGGCCTAGTGGTTAAGAGCGCCGACCGCTCTTACAGAGGACCTGGGTTCGATCCCCAGCACCCACATGGCAGCCGAGAACCGTCTGAAACTCCAATTCCAAGAGAACTCCACTTCCAGGGGAATCTGACGCCCTCTTCTGACCTCCGCGGCATTGCACGACACGGGTGCACAGACCTGCATGCAGACAGTACATTCATACACATACATAAATAAATAAAATTAAAAAAAAATTAAAGACATGGGCTTCCAGGCCCAGCTTCTGAGATTTTTTTTTTTTTTTTTTTTTTTGTTCTTTTCGAGACAGGTTCCTTTAGTTCCAGCTGACCTGGAGCTCACTATGTAGACCATGCTGGCTTTGAACTCACAAAGATCTGCCTGCCTCTGCCTCTGCCTGTGCTAGGATTAAAGGCATGCACCATGCCCAGCCTGAGATTGTTTTTAAAGATTTGTTTCTGGTTTTAGATTTTTTTAAATTTATTTTTATTTTATGTGTGTTTTGCCTGCATGTATGTATAACATGTATGTGCAATGCCCTCAGAGGCCAGAAGAAGGCATCAGATCCCCTGAACCCAGAGTTATGGACAGTTATAAGCTACTATGTGGGTGCTGGGAACCAAACCCAGGTCCTCTGAAAGAGCAGTCATGTACTCTTAACCACTGAGCCATCTCTTCAGTCCTTATTTATATTTTTAATTGTGTGTGTGTCCACTTCTATCATTTCTATTTTTAATTGAGTGTGTGTGTGCGTGTGTGTGTGTGTGTGTGTGTGTGTTGTTGCTGTGCGTGTCTCCACAGAGGACAGAGGGGTCATTCTCCTGGAGCTGTAGTTACAGGTGGTTGGGGGCCACCTGACATGGATGCTGGGAATTGAACTCAGATCCCTTGAAAGAACAGGGAGAGTTCTTAACCACTAAGACATCTCTCCAGCCCTGAAAAATCTGAGATTTAAGTTTAGTTAAGTGTTCTAGTTTGCCTTTAATTGCTGTAACAGAACACTCTGACCAATACCAACTCGGAGGGGAAAGGGTTTATTTGACTTACATCTCCCTGGTCACAGTTCATCACTTAGGGAGCCCAAAGTAGGAACTCAGGGCAGGAACCTGGAGGCAGGAGCTGAAGCACAGGCCATGAAGGAACATTGCTTACTGACTTGCTCCCCTGGCCCATGCTCAGCCTGCTTTCTTTTTTTAATTGTTTTTTTTTTAACATTTAAAAATTATTTATTTATTTATTTTCTATGTGTATGAATGTACTGTCTGCATGCAGATTTGTGCACCTGTGTCGTGCAATGCCGCGGAGGTCAGAAGAGGGCGTCGGATTCCCCTGGAACTGGAGTTCTCCTGGAATTGGAGTTTCAGATGGTTCTCGGCCGCCATGTGGCTGCTGGGGATCGAACCCGGGTCCTCTGTAAGAGCGGTCAGCGCTCTTAACCGCTAGGCTATCTCTCCAGCCCTCAGCCTGCTTTCTTATACAACACAATAAACTTCCCAGGGATGGCACTGCCCTCAGTGGGGTGGGCTCTCCCACATCATTCAACAATCAATAAAATACCCCACAGACATGATCACAGGCCATTCTAATGGAGGCAATTCCCCAGTTGAGGCTCCCTAAACCCAGGTATGTCAAGTTGATACTAAAGCTATCCAGCACATTATGGATTTTTTTTTTTTTTTTTGGTCTTTTTGAGACAGGGTGTCCCTGTAGGTCTCCCTGTAGCCCCCCTGTCTTGGAACTCGCTATGTAGACCAGGCTGGCCTTGAACTCACAAAGATCCGCCTGCCTCTGCCTCCCAATTACTAGGATTAAAGGTGTGTGCCACCATGCCCAGCCAGCACATTAAGGATTTTATTAAACCAAAGAATTCAAGAAAACAGAAAGTTGAGCAAAAGCCTGATGAAGCCAATTAAAAACAAATAAGCCGGGTATGGTGGCGCATGCCTTTAATCCTAGCACTTGGGAGGCAGAGGCAGGCGGATCTTTGTGAGTTCAAGGCCAGCCTAGTCTACAGAGAGAGTTCCAGGCCAGCTGAGACTAAAGGGAGATCCTGCCTCAAAAAGACAAAAAAAACAAAACAACAAAAAGAGACAATTCAAGTTCAATTATATTATTAAGTATGCCAAATGTAAATGAAATAAATGCCTCAGGTACAAGGAAGATATAGAGATTAGACCAAGTGTAAAAGCAGGAGTTCACTATATCCTGTTTACCTAATAGCTTGATAGCTTTACATAGAAAGGGAATTTATAGATTGTCCATTGCTTGGACTTAGTGACAAGTTATTAAAACTGAGCAAGTTTCTCTAAAAAGAGTGGGACTTAAGGGAAGGGCCATAGAGTCTCTCTCTTTCTCTCTCTCTTTCTCTGGAGACAGGATCTCACTGTATGTGTAGCCCTGGCTGACCTGGAACTCCCTATGTAGACCAGACTGGCCTTGAAAATACAAAGGACAGCAGCCTGCCTCTGCCTCCCAAGTACTGTGATTAAAGGTGTATGTCACCACACCTGGTTACCTCAGCTCTTAATGGAAGAGAATTTGTAATGATTTAAGACACAATGCTGGGGGTCAGTAAAATGGCTCAGTGGGTAAAAGCACTTGCTGCCAAGTCCGATGATATGTGTTCAATCCTTGGAACCCACATGGTGGAAGGAGAGAATGGATTCCCACAAGTTGTTCTCTGACTTCCATACATGTGCTATGATGTGTGCATGCGTGTGTGGATGTACACACACACAATTAATAAAAGTGATTAAAAAATCCAAGTGCAATGTTGCAAGAGTTGCTATACTCTTGAAAGTCCATGAAAAGGCCAATGTGTTGAAGGGTGGGTCCCAGCCCATGGGACTGTTGGCAGATGGTATAGACTTCAGGAGGCACAGCTTAGTAGAAGGAATTTCCTTCCATGGGAACATGCTGTTGAGGAGGATATTGGGACCTCAACCTCCCTTCCATGATGGAAATTGAACCCAGGGCCCCATGTACGCCAGGCAAGTGCTCTTCTGTTAAGCTACACTCCCCTTCCTTTCTCTTTAGCTTGTGGCTTCCATGAGGTAAATGTCTCACTATGATGTACTGTGTAGCCGTGGACCCAAACCATCCAGGCCAAGTGACCATGGACTAGAACCTCTTAAACTGTGAGCCAAAGCATATCTTTGCCTTTAAGTTGATTTTCTTGGTTATTTTAGCCCAGTGATGAAAAGCTAACTAACACAAGGTCAAGGACTACAGCTGAACATAATGTAGCTATCGTGAACTCATATGAACGGAGAATTACTAGTAAATGATCATATGTGTTAAAATAGCGAATGGCTGAAGTACACAGTCTGGTCAGTCCTTTAGGATGTCATGTGGCGTTTCTCTATGAAATGCTCTTCAGAAAATTATTGACCCCAGACTTAGAATCTTATTGAGGACTTTGCATATAAGAGACGTCATTAAGGATATGTTCTCTAAGAAGGCTGTTGTGGAAGGGGGAAAGGCCACAGGAGCATGTAGTGCCAGGCACAGTCCGGTGCTTCGCTGGATCCCATGGGGGCAAAGGTGGATACCTCGGTTTCCCTTACTCCAGGCCTGCTTCCTTCAGGTCTCAGGCACAGATACCCAGAATGAAGGCGTGAACTCTCAGGCTCTCTTACCAGCCTGAGTGTGGAACTCATGTCTCCAGCAGCCTGAGAACAGGCTTTTAAATAAGTCTCAGGAGTGGGCCATTAGATGGGCTCTGACAGCTAGAGCAGGGTCTACTGGGCTCTGACAGCTAGAGCAGGGTCTACTTTCTCATGCTTTGGGAAAAAAATGAGCTTTGTTGAAGACTACTATCTGTGATGTGAAGCTCTCAGTAGATTCTTTTAAAACCTCTTCCCTGTAGCCTCACACAGGCAAAATAAACACACTCCCAGCCTCTTGTTTAATCTCTTTGAAGTTTTTATTTTTATTCCATGTGTATGAGTGTTTGCGTATGTGTATGTAAATTTACCATGTATGTACAGTGTCTGTAAAGGCCAGAAGAGGGCATCAGGTCCCTTGGAACTGGAGTTACAGACAGCTGTGAACTGCCATATGGATGCTGGGAACCAAATCCAGGCCCACTACAAGAGCAGGAAGTGCTCACCATCTCTCCAGTCCCTCTTGTTTAATCTTTTGTTTTGGTTTTGTTTTGTCTTTTTGAGACAGGGTCTCCCTGTAGTCACAGCTGGCCTATACCTCACTGTGTAGACTAGACTGGCCTTGATTTCACAGAGATATGCCTACCTCTACCACTTGAGTACTGAGATTAATGGTATGTGCCACTATCCCTGACTCTTTTGTTTAATCTTTAAGCTCCTCTGGGAGGAAGGTCTCACACACACGTACACACTTCTTTCTTTTTTTTTTAATTACTGGTTTTGGGGGCTGGAGAGATGGCCTAGTGGTTAAGAGCACCGACAGCTCTTGCAGAGGACCCGGGTTCGATCTCCAGCACCCACATGGAGGCTGAGAACTGTCTTTAACTCCAGTTCCAGGGGAATCCGACACCCTCTTCTGACCTCCGCGGCATTGCACAACACAGGTGCACAAACCTACATGCAGACCGTACATTCATATACATATGAAAATAAATTTAAAAAAATTACTAGTTTTTATTATGTGTATGAGTGTTTTGCCTGCATGCATGTAAGTGTATCATGTGTGTTCAGTGCCTGCAAGGGCCAGGAGAGGGTGACAGATCCCCCTGGAACTGGTTGTTAGCTGCCATGTGGATGCTGGGAACTGAAACCAGGTCTTCTGCAAGAGCAGCCAGTGCTCTTAACCTCTGAGCCATCTCTCCAGTCCCTCACTTCTCTTAAAGATGAAGAAATCTTGGACAATTTGAAGGAATTAAGTTTAAATTTACTTCCCAAATAAGTAGCACACAGTCAATGAGAAACAGTTTGGGTAAATTTAATGAAAACTTATGCCTTGGCTCCTGTTTGTATGTGTAATACAACTTAGGCATCTATAGGTCAAAACATAAAAATTTAAAAAACAAAAAGAGGGTGCTGGAGAGATGGCCTAGCCGTTAAGAGCGCTGACTGCTCTTGCAGAGGACCCGGGTTTGATCCCCAGCACCCACATGGCGGCTGAAAATGGTCTTTAACTCCAGTCCCAGGGGAATCCGACACCCTCTTCTGACCTCCGTGGCATTGCATGACACGGGTGCACAAACCTACATGCAGACAATACATTCGTACACATACAAGAATTAAAAAAAATAAAATAAAAAACAAAAAGAGGGAGGTGGGAGGTGGTGTAGTATCCCTTCTGGGATACAAATGGAAAAGTCTGTGTTCCAATCCTATTGATAAATTTTCAATTTTGAGATCTTGAAACTAACAATGGGAGGAGATTTGTATGTCCCCACAGGTAAAAACACCAATCTAAATGCCTGAAAACGTACAACTTTTGGCTGTGCAGGATGGACTGGGAAATGCCAGCAGAGAGGCTGACCCATCTGAACATTAAAGAAAGAGGAACCCTCCGAATGCCTGATGTCACCGGGTACCACTGAGCCTCTCTTGAATACTTATTGGGCCCGTTAACCCCCCACTTTATAATGGGCCCTAATGAAGTTTACCTTCCAGATACTGAGGAAAACCTTCCTACCCTCCCCTTTATAGGAAAAAGAAAACGTGATGGTACTGAAGTCGTTCACTAACTGTAAATTAGAGCCAAACTGTTATAGTGGATAATTCTTTATAAAACAGGTGTAACTACCCCTTTTTTAATTGATGATAGACCTAGGAAACTGTGAAAGGATAATTCTCTATCTGGAGCCAAATTCAATAGTAAAGTCTTTATAAGCTGGGTAATTAAGCAAAATATATAGTACAGGAAAGCTCTGATATCACAATGAATTATTCTCCCTAGGCGATGTTGGCTAGGGATTCAACCCCCCAAAAATTATAAAGGCCTTTGCCTATAAGTGGGATATATGCAAGGAGAAAGGCAGTAAGTCCCGTGTTGTCGAAGACCTGTGTGTGAGCATGAAAAAATGTTATGAGAAATCACCTTGCTATGTACAACTGGCCTCTGAATGCCAGAGGTGTTACCAAAGGCCACTTAAAGCAATACAGCAAAATATTGGGTCTCCTTGAGACAAGCAAGACTCCTCCGTCAGTATCAGCTACACCTCAACTGCCTGGAGATACTTTGCAACAGTGGCAGCCATGTGTCTGATATATATCCCAAATCTAATTGGCTATTAGCTTCTCCTTGGAGGAATAAACTCACAGCAGCATGCCACAAGCTTATGTCCTCTAGTGGTTAGAATGTTATAAGCCACAATAAGAACTTGTCACCCTTTATAGGAAACCACACTTTGTGGTTAGCATACCATCCAAGCATCTGTGTCTATGCTCACAGCTTAGCTTGCTATATAATTAGTACTGCTTAAATGTGTATCTCCAATTGCTTGTGCTTTGTTTAGTATGACTAAAAAAGGTATCACTGGATAATCTGTCAACCCATGAAAGGAAAAACCTGAACAGACTAGAGTCCAAATGACATCTCCAGAGAAAATAGCTGTTTTGCTTCTCACCCCTTTCCCCTTTCTCTAAGCCTAGGGAACAAATTTGCGGAAGAGGAGGTGTGGTAGAATGTAAGACCTGTGGAGAGGATTGGGGTGAATCGTGAGACTACAGCAATATAGACTGGACTCCTAATTGATCAACATGCCTGTGCATACAAGCATCTCCATCTGGACTATGGGAACCTTGGGTTGTTCAAAATTTGGACATAGATACTTGCAAGTTGGTTTTACACGAATGTTACCTACATTCATTGCTTATGCTTAATAATTTGGCTCACCTCAAAAAAAAATGCACCATTGTATGGCAAACTGAGTAACATCAATGTTATCTGAAAACAACTGTGTTATTATATTGTAGAATCCCTTAAAAATAAACAAATAAAAGAGGGGGGAAAAAAAGACTAGGTCAAAGAACTGACTGAAATGGTGAACTTCTGCTTGAAACAGTAAACTTCTGCATCGAAAATTTTAAAAGAGACTGAGAAAAAGATGAAAAACATTTTTGGCAGAATGCATGAGCTCTGGTGGGGTGGAAGAGGCAAGGAAGGGGGCATGGGTCTAGATTTGATTGGAAATTTTGTATGAAATGCACAGAGCGTCAATAAAAATTGGCTTTGAAAAAAAAAAAAGATGAAGAAATCTTTCAGGATATTTAGGAGGTTGCCCAAAGTTATGTAGGTAATTTGAAGCTGGCACTTTCGCGCTTTGTGTCATCTCCTGGCTGTTTCCCAAGATTTTGCTTGAGAAACAGATGGCATTTATGGAATCCTCAGAGGCCTGACAGGTACTCTTTTTTTTTTTGGTCTTTTCGAGACAGGGTCTCCCTGCAGTCCCAGCTGTCCTGGAACTCACTCTGTAGACTAGGCTGGCCTTGAACTCACAAAGATCTGCCTGCCTCTGCCTCCCAAGTGCTAGGATTAAAGGCGTGCGCCACCACTCCCGGCCTGACAGGTACTCTTATCAATGAGGTTACAATAAGCTGCTCTGAACTTGTGGTCTTCCATTGCAGTATCAGTTTTCTAGAGTTGACAGGAAAAATCTGTTACCACAAAGTGTATGGCCTAAAACAAAAAAATATATGGCTGGAGAAATGGCTCAGTAGTTAAGAACACTTGCTGCTCTTCCAGGGGGCCCCGGTTCAACTCCCCGTACCCACGTGGCAGCTAACAACTGTCCATAACTCCAGTTCCAGGGGATCATCTGACACCCTTTCCTGGCCTTTGAAGGCATTGCACTTACATGGTGGTGCACTTTCACAGCTGCAGGCAAAACACTCATACATATAAAAAATAAAATAAAATAAACAAAAATAGATTGCCTCACAAAAGCTCCAAATCAAGTTACTAACAAGGCCCCCTGAAAATACCAGCAAAGGAGGTACCCCAGACCCCCCCCACAACCTCCAACCCTCCACACCCCAATCCTTCAATCCCCATACCCTTCACACCCTCTAACCCTCCCACCCCGACACCCTCCACCCCTTCTAATTCTCCAAAAACCTGATCCCATACCTTACCCTCCATTCCTTCTAATTCTCCAAAACCTGATCCCATACCTTCCAACCATCCCCTCTAACATTTCCTGTGTGCTTGTGACCATCCTCCACTCTGCAGGTCTCTGTCGTCCTGTGACTTCATCTTGGCTTGGCTAAATCTGCAAGGATGGGATAATATTCTGAGGACCAGGGTTAGTGTTGAGGACACAGTTCAATCCATAGCAGCTGCCTACCATTCTCTGATTTGTTTTTTCTTTCTTTTTTTTTTTTCTTTTTTTCTTTTCTTCTTTTTGGTCCCTTTAAAAAAATTTTTTTTTAATTTATTTCTGTATGTGTATGAATGTACTGTCTGCATGCAAGTCTGCGCACCCGTGTCGTGCAATGCCGCGGAGGTCAGAAGAGGGTGTCTGATTCCCCTGGAACTGGAGATCTCCTGGAATTGGAGTTTCAGACGGTTCTCGGCCGCCATGTGGGTGCTGGGGATCGAACCCAGGTCCTCTGTAAGAGTGGTCGGCGCTCTTAACCGCTAGGCCATCTCTCCAGCCCCTTTTTTTGGTCCTTTTAACACAGTGTCTCCCTGTAGCTCCAGCTGGTCTGGAACTCACTAGGTACACCAGGCTGGCCTTGAACTCACAGAGTTCTGCCTGCCTCTGCATCCTGAGTGCTGGGATTAAAGACATGTGTACCACCACAGCAGCTATCAATCTGCTTTTCTATTTCTGAGAAAAACAGACATCAAAGAGTGTAGAGGCTGTGGGCTGAAGAGATGGCTCATTGGTTAAAAGCATTGGCTGCTCTTGCAGAGGACCCATGTTTGGGTCTTTGCACCCACATGGCAGCTAACAGCCATCCCTAACTCTAGCTATTCCAGGGGGCCCAGTGCCCTCTTCTGACCTCCATGGGCACTTCATGCACATGGTGCCCTTACATACATTCAGGCAACATACTCATACACATAAAAATAAAAATAATAAATAAAATATTTTTAAAGAATTATATAGACATGGGGTAGAGAGGTGACTTAGTGGTTAAGAGCATTTCTAGCTTCTTCTGACCTCCGAGGCATTGCACGACATGGGTGCACCAACCTACATGCAGACAGTACACTCATACACATAAAAATAATAAATAAAAATAAAAATAAAAAAAGTTTATGGAGAGCTGGGTATGGTGGTGCATGCCTTTAATCCTTTAAACACTTGGGAGGCAGAGGCAGGCAGATCTTTGTGAGTTCAAGGATAGCCTGGTCTACATAGCCAGCTCAAGGCTAGCCTGGTTTACATAGTGAGCTCCAGGCCAGCTGGGACTAAAGGGAGACCCTGTCTCAAAAATACCAAAAAAAAGCCAGGTGTGGTGGTGCATGCGTTTAATCCCAGCACTTGGGAGGCAGAGGCAGGCAGATATCTGAGAGTTCAAGGCCAGTCTGATCTACATAGAGAGTTCCAGGTCAGCTGGGACTAAAGGGAGACCCTGTCTCAAAAAGAACCCCCCCTAAAAAAAAATCACAAAAATTCTCTCATACTCTTTACATTCCTTTCACAAAATAAAGGTGTAGTGGCACATGCCTTTGATCCCAGAAATCAGGAGGCAGAGACAGGCAGATCTCTGAGAGTTCAAGGCCAGCCTGGTCTACAAAGCGAGTTCCAGGACAGCCCGAGCTACAGGGAGACCCCGTCTCCAAAAGACCAAAATAAATAAATAAATAAATAAATAAATTAATTAATTAAATAAATAAAACAACACCAGGCATGATAGCTCACAAGAAACAAATAAATAACTTATTATCCATCAGACTTTCAATGGCTGGAAAAATAGTATCTGAATCCAAAGTTACAGATGGCTGAATTCTAGGAATTCATGTTCTTGGTATATGACTTCTTATTGGCTAACAGGACCAAAAATACTTTGGAGACCCCCAGTGGGGTCTCCAAAACTAGCCATTTTGTTTTGTTCTTGAGGTGGGCTCTCCCTTTGTCACTTAGCCTGGCTTCAAAGTCAGCAGCCTCTGAATGCTGGGATTGCAAACGTGTTCAGCTAAGCACACAAGCTTGGTTTACATCTCTAGGCAGGCTCACAGGGAAGGCTTCTCACAACAGTGTTCCCTGAGCTTCTTTTCCTAAGTGTCAGACACTCACCTCTTGCTCTGCTGAAGTTACACAGGGCATGCCCTGGCCAGTTTCCACGGGGAGTGTCCTGGTAGCACATGTCCATCCCTACTGCTGCAGGCAAGGCCCCTGAGGATTGAGGTTAAACCCACTTTTGCCTGCAGAAAAAAACCCTGTGAGCCAGAGCGGCAGGTCCTGGCCATGTGGTGACTCTCCTTGGATGTCCGGGCTGAAGTGCCTCACCAAGGGAAGATGGGAAGATATCCCCACAATTTGGGCTTTTTTTTTTTTTTTTCTGAAAATGATACTAAGATTGAGTCACAGGTGGAGGGCATAAAATATGATGGTCTATTTTCTAGAAGATAACACCTTAGGGAGTCTAAAGTTCAAGAGATAAGCAGCCAGCACTAACAAGTGCCTGAATACGTGACCAAGTTCACGCATGAGTGGGTTTCTAAGTAATAGGAAATAGGGAACAAAGAAAAGCCCTCACTTTTATAACATTTCCCCAGGGTTAGATGCTCTGGTGTAATCTACGGTCTAGCTATGGCGAAAATGGTTCCAGGGCACTGGAAAATTGAGCATTACTCATTCAGAAACTGCACAGATAAGGAGAAAGTATGCTTAGCCTTTCCTGTCTTCCCTGCAGTCTCTTAGAGGAATGGGCTGCTGAGGCTGCAACTCCTTTGTCTCCATCCTTCCTGCCCCCCACCTCCACCCAACAAAGAACAAAACCCCAAAGGTCAAGGTGAGAGACTATCTTGCTGACACAGCATTACCAGGTCATCTTAGTTTTCTAAGTTTGCACAAATGAATACCTATTTCTTTCTTCCTTCCTTCCTTATTTATTTATTAAAATTTAAGTGCTTTTTTTTTTTTTTGAGACAGGTTCTCACTATGTAGCCCTGGCTAGCCTGGAACCCTAATATATGGACCAAGCTGGTCTCAAACTCACCGAGATCCACATGCCTCTGCCTCTTGAATGCTGGGATTAAAGGCATGTGCCACACTCAGCCGATGAATATCTGCTTCTTTTTTTATTTTATTATTTTTTATGTGTATGAGTGTATTGTCTGCATGCAGGTTGGTGCACTCGTGTCGTGCAATGCCGTGGAACTCAGAAGAGGGCATCACATTCCCCTGGAACTGGAGTTAAAGACAGTTCTTAGCCACCAAATGGGTGCTGGGAATCAAACCTGGGTCCTCTGCAAGAGCAGTTGGCACTCTTAACTGCTGAGCCATCTCTCCAGCCTGAATATCTACTTCTTTAGAAAATCTTTTTTTTTTTTATTTTTATTTATTCTTGTATGTGTATGAATGTACTGTCTGCATGTAGGTTGGTGCACCCGTGTTGTGCAATGCCACGGAGGTCAGAAGAGGGTGTTGGATTCCCCTGGAATTGGAGTCAAAGACGGTTCTGAACAGCTGCCATGTGGATGCTGGGGATCGAGCCCAGGTCCTCTGCAAGAGCAGTCGGTGCTCTTAACTGCTAGGCCATTTCTCCAGCCCAGAAAATCTTTTTGATTTAAAAACATTTTAATTTATTGGGGCTGGAAAGATGGCCTAGCGGTTAAGAGCGCCGACTGCTCTTGCAGAGGACCCGGGTTCGATCCCCAGCACCCACATTGGCGGCTGAGAACCGTCTTTGACTGCAATTCCAGGAGCACTCCAGTTCCAGGAGCACTCCAGTTCCAGGAGAACTCCAGTTCCAGGGGAATCCGACACCCTCTTCTGACCTCCACGGCAATGTACAACATGGGTGCACCAACCTACATGCAGACAGTACATTCATACAAATAAATAAATAAATAATAAATAAATAAACATTTTAATTTATGTGTATGGGTGTTTAAGTGCTCCATCTAATGCCATACTCTCAAAGGACAGAAGAGGATGTTGGATTCCCTGAAAGTGGAGTGATAGTTGTTAGCTGCTGTGTGGATCCAGGGATCTGCCTGGCTCTGTCCCTCTACACCCAGCATTAGGGCTACAGAGGTATGCAAGGATACAAACTCAGGTCCTTGTGCGTTTTGAGGCAGTTACTTTATTAACTGAGCTGTCTCCCCAAGTATACGCCCCCTTCCGCCACCGCCTTTCCCTGAAATCAGGTGTTGTGTAGACTTCTGGCTGATATTAGTGAGTAAACATCCTAGACTGATCCCCGGAGATCCCATTCCTTAATACTTGTTGGCCTTTGTTTCTAGAACACAGCTGATAGGAAATAAAGAACAAGAGACTTCTTAGTGTTTGAACCTTCTGAGAGAGAGGGTCAGATTTTAGCAACCCAGGGCAATTTTCATATCATTGTGGTCATGAAAGTCATAGTAACTATCATTTAGGAAGAGATTTATCTGTGGGCAGTTCTACTACATCCATAAACTAAGCCAACAGCCCAGCCTAGTGGCACATGGCCTTGAATCCCAGAACACGGAAGGCAGAAGCAGGCCCATCTCTGTGAGTTACAGGACACAGCAAGTTTCAAGGTAGCCAGAGCTACATAGTGAGACCAAACCAAATGAAACAACAAATTATTAGAGAGAGCTGATTGCAACTTCTCTCTTACAATTTTCAGAGAAAACTACTTTTTTTTTAAATTTCTGTATGTGTATCAATGTACTGTCTGCATGCAGGTCTGTGCACCCGTGTCGTGCAATGCCGCAGAGGTCAGAAGAGAGTCTCGGACTTCCCTGGAGCTGGAGCTCTCTTGGAATTGGAGTTTCAGACGGTTCTCCGCCGCCATGTAGGTGCTGGGGATCGAACTTGGGTCTTCTGTAAGAGTGGTCGGCGCTCTTAACCGCTAGGCCATCTCTCCAGTCCTAGAGAAAACTACTTAAAAAAAAATTTTTTTTTTTTTTTAATTATTTCTGTATGTGTATGAATGTGCTGTCTGCATGCAGGTCTGTGCACCTGTGTCGTGCAATGCCACGGAGGTCAGAAGAGGGTCTCGGATTCCCCTGGAACTGGAGTTCTCCTGGAATTGGAGTTTCAGATGGTTCTCGGCCGCCATGTGGGTGCTGGAGATGGAATCCGGGTCCTCTGTAAGAGCGGTTGGCGCTCTTATCCGCTAGGCCATCTCTCCAGCCCGAGAAAACTACTTTTAAGGGGACTTTTTTTTTTAAGGTGTGGTGGCGCACGACTTTAATCCCAGCACAGAGATTCATCCACCTGCCTCTGCTTCCCGAGTGTTGGGATTAAAGGTGTGTGCCATCACACCAGGCAATAATATACTTTTTTATTATTAGATTAAAAATAACAGATTTGCCTTTTTAACAATGGCTTGTGTTTCTGAGGCATTGATCTCATTCACATTACTGAGCAGCTCTCCCCACCACCTAGCTCTGTAACCTCATTGCCCCACCTGTCTTCCTAATTGTGTGCTTTTCCTTAGGTAACAATATGCTTCCTTTATCATTGGCAATAAACATGTTTATGTGCTTCAAGGAAAGAAGCCTTATAACCCAGGAGCTGTTTCACCTACATCCTAAGATTATGCCTATATTGCATGTTTTTATGATGGGACTAAGGAAAAAAAGTCTAAGTTTTCTGGAAAGTTTTCTTTTGAGTCAGTCATAAAGGCTCTGTACCTGTTGCAAATTATGTAAAGTTAAAGGTAAGAAATGACTGTGTGTATCTCAAACTCTTTCTCACTGGTAAGAAACTTACCTGACTTATTTCCCTCAAGGAATTAAAGATTTCATGTCACTTGTATTTTTTTGTCTTTTCTTTTGTTGTTGTTGTTGTTATTTTGGTTCTTTTGGAGACAGGGTCTCCCTGTAGCTCCAGCTGTCCTGGAACTCACTCTGTAGACCAGGCTGGCCTTGAACTCACAGAGATCCACCTGCCTCTGCCTCCCGAGTGCTAGGATTAAAGGCATGTACCACCATGCCTGGCGTCACTTATATTCTTAACACTTTGCATAGTCTTAGGTGACAATATGGTTCCTTTCTTATTGACAATAAACCTGTTCATAGGCTTCATGGAAAGGAGGCTTATTTTTTTTTTTAATTTTTATTTATTTCTGTATGTGTATGAATGTACTGTCTGCATGTAGGTCTGTGCACCCGTGTTGTGCAATGCCGCGGAGGTCAAAAGAGGGTGTTGGATTCCCCTGGAACTGGAGTTCTCCTGGAACTGGAGTTTCAGATGGTTCTCGGCCGCCATGTGGGTGCTGGGGATCGAACCTGGGTCCTCTGTAAGAGCGGTCGGCGCTCTTAACCACTAGACCATCTCTCCAGCCCAGGAGGCTTATTTTATTTATTATTTTTATTTTATATGTATGAGTATAATGTCTGTATGTGTGTAAGTGTACACATGTTGTGCAACCATGGAGGTCAAAGAGGGGGTCAGATCCTCTGTAACTGGAGTTACAGATGGTTGTTAGCCACTATGTGGGTGCTGGAAATTGACCTCAGGTCCTCTCTTTGGGCTCCGCACTATGTTGTGTCCCTTGTTCATGCTGTGTAATTCAGCAGGAGTTCACACTCACATTCCTGTTGCTCTGGAATATTACGTGGCAGGAACACACCCCAATTCATCTTTCCATTCTCTTGGTGGATTATTTGAGTTGTTTCTAACTTGAGGATGGTACAAAAATGCATACCAACAACATTCTTTTCAGGTGCATTTAAAATATGTGTATGTATCTGTGTGGAGGCATGTACATATGAATGCAATTTCCCATGGAGGCCAGAAGAAGGTGTCTGATCTCCTGGAGCTAGAGTTCCAGGCAGTTGTGAGTCACCCAATATGGGTGGGTGCTGAGTACTGAACCCAGGTCCACTGCAAGAACAGTATGCACTCTTACCAAAGAGGGATGTTTCCAGCAGCATTTTGGAGTTTTTTAGTTGGTACGTGGTAACTGTATACACTGTGAGATACAATTTTGATACATGTTTATAATGGTCTGTCACCAAATTGTGGAGCTTAGCTTATCTGTCACCTTCTATGTTTATCATTTGTTCTGGGAACATTCTAAATCTCCAAATCTGTTTTGCAATCTACAATGTAATTGTTTGTTGGAAGCTGTAAGCCTGCTCGTAAAGAGTTAACTCTGAATTAGCTTCAGAACTGTCCTCTAAGGTGCAGACATGCAGAGAAGCTTCCTACCTGCATACCTGATGTTCCGGAGGAACCTTATCATATGCAAATATTATCTGCCAGAGCCAGCAGCCCCCGGAGGAAGCTTATCACGGACAAACAATCTCTGCCGGCGCAAACATCCAGCCCCGATAAACTTTAACTTTTACAAAAGCCACCATCCACCCCCTCCCTCTTCCTGACTCTTCCCGCCTTGCTGCCCTATAAATTACATGCCCACCTGCCAATAAAAGAGACCTTGATAGAAAGCCTACTTGGTCTCGTTTCTCTCTCTCGCTTAATCTTTCAGGTTGTGGAGGTCTCCCTCGGGAACCTAACGTTACATGCCCCTGCAGGCAGGGACATATTGGCGCCCGACGTAGGGGCTCGAGGTAGAGACCCCCCTACCAGACAAAGAACGAGGAGGTCCGGGCCCGGACAACCTAGACCGAGGGCGCTTCGCAAACGGTAGAGCGCAAGGAACCTCGGGGAAGAAAGAGGAACCTCCGCCACCCACGGAGTGCAGAATCCTCGAGAAGTAGGAGGTAAGTGGTTCTTTGTCTCATATTAAAGATAGGCCAACTGGCTCATAGTAAAAATGGGCCAGTCGCTGTCTAAAGAAGAGAAATTTATTCAACACTTTAAGACAGCTTTCAGGGAGAGAGGAATTAGGGTTAAGAAAAAGGATTTAACTAGATTTTTTATATTCATAGGGGATACATGTCCCTGGGTGGTCCTTGATGGGCCCTCAATTCACCCCAAAACATGGAAAAAGGTGAAACAGGACCTTGACTGCATCATGCAGACTAAGGGACCAAATAGTATTCCTGTCCAGACTTTTACTTATTGGACTGTAGTTAATGAGATAATTCAGGACCCTCCCCAATCCATCCCTATAATTGAAACAACAGAACAATTCCTAAAACCCCTTAGCCGCCCTTCCTCAGCCCTCTCTATTAAAAAGGAGTGCTCTCCATGTCCGTCAGTCATTTTAGAAATCCCATCTGACGACCCAGCATCCGCTCCCCCAGAACCTAACCGCCCTAAACCACCCCCCCTCTATCCACCGCTACCTAAGGAACCTACTGCCCCAGAGACCATTGAGGAAGAGCATTTCTGCCAAACATTCCCAATAATAAAAACCCAAAACCCACCCTCTGAGGAAGAGATTTATCCCACAGACCACGTGTGGTCTGGAATCACCCCCCCACCACCTTACCTCCCATTTCCTGATGTTAAGCCCCTTTTGGAGACCAAAAAGCTCCTCACCAATCAAATAACTAGTCTAAAACAAGTCCTTGATTTACAGCAAGAACTGTCCACATTAACCTTAAATATTCAACAGCTACAATCCAAAATACAAGCTGGTGGCACTCCTGTAGTGCAAACCTCCTCTGCCGCCCCTAAAAATAAATGTAAGCCAAACAGTGTTAAAAAGCCTAAGGCTCCTTTTCAAACTTACCCAGTTTTAACCCGCTCCCAGACCTCAACTAGCCAAAATAATTATCCTGATTTAAATAGCGGCCACAATCAGGATAATGAATCAGAGTCCGACCCAATTGACTCTACCCAAGAAAATAGAGGGGAGGAAGCAGAACGCGGACGCTCTCCACAGCGGCGTAATCGCCGGAGAGAGCGGCGCCAAGAGAGATCCCAGTCTGAGAGCGAAAGTGACAGTGAAGGAGACAGCCCTGATGTACATCAAAATCAATATAAAAAGATAAAATTCAAACACCTTAAAAACCTTAATTCTGCAGTCCGCAACTATGGACACGCAGCTCCCTTTACTATCAGCCTCATAGACTTATTAGCTGAGGGAGGTTATCTATCGCCTGCAGAATGGTATCAGGTCACACAGGCTGTGCTGACCCGTCCACAATACTTAACTTGGAAAGCGGAGTTCTTAGACAAATGCCATAAACTGGCAAAAGCTAATGCTCAAAAAGCTAGCACCAAAGAGTGGACGTTTGACAAACTGTCTGGCCAAGGCAAATACATCTCTGAAACTAAACAAATTCAGCTTCCCCCGGGACTGCTGGCTCAAGTAACTGAAGCTGCAAAAATGGCGTGGAGAGCCGTCCCCTCTGATAAATCCATTACTATACCCCTTACAAAAATAATCCAAGGACCCAATGAACCCTATGTCCAGTTTATAGGACGTCTCCTCGAAGTGGCTGAAAAAACTCTAAACTTAACAAATGAAAATGACCCCTTTCTAAAACAATTAGCTTATGAAAATGCCAATTCAGCATGCAGGGCAGCCCTTAGAGGCATCTATAAAAAAAAAGATATTAATGAAATGATTAGAATTTGCAATGATGTAGATTGTTTTTCCCACAAATTATCTAAAGGAATAACAGAGGGAGTCACCTTGGCAATGGGAGCCATGCTAAATAAAAATAATAAATGTTTCAAGTGTGGACAAGTAGGCCATTTTGCTAGACAATGCTCAAACCCTCCAAAAAGCCTTAATCAATTAAACTATGCTCCACCCAATCATAACAATGAGGAGGCCACAGGTGGCCAGGCCCTTAAATGGCCTAATACAACTTGCCCTCGATGCAAAAAGGGAAAACATTGGGCCAGTGAATGCCGTTCAAAAACAGATATAAATGGAAAACCTTTGCCCCCGGTGTCGGGAAACGGATGGAGGGGCCCGCCCCGGGCCCCATCCCAAAGCCCAGTGTCTCTAGGGTCGGGGCCCAATCGCTGTCCAGAGCTACCCCAGGAAGCGCTGGACTGGACCTGCACTCCACCTCCCCTCGAATATTAACACCAGACCAGGGGATTCAAATCCTAGAAACAGGACAATATGGTCCCCCCCCAGCTGGAGCCTTTTTTCTGATTCTCGGACGGGCTTCAGCATCCATTGGTGGACTGTCAGTAGTACCCACCGTGGTAGATTCTGATTATACTGGAGAAATAAAAATTTTGGCCTCCTCCCCAAAAGGACCTATAGCTATACAGGCTGGACAGCGTATAGCACAGGCAATTCCCCTTCCCTTAATGGGAGATTTCCCGTACATACAAGCAGAAAGAGGCTCCTCACATCCAGGTTCATCAGATGTTTACTGGGTCCAACAACTAACCCAGGAACGACCCACCCTTACATTATGGATTGAAGGAAAAAAGTTTCAAGGAATTATGGACACAGGAGCCGATGTTACAGTTATTGCTCAAAAACATTGGCCTAAAGCCTGGCCACTTGCAGCCTCTGCCACCCATTTAAAAGGAATAGGGCAGACACAAAATACTTTACAAAGTTCTAAACTTTTGACCTGGACAGATAAACAAAATAATAAAGGAGTTATAACACCCTATGTGGTTAAAGGCTTGCCAGTAAATTTATGGGGAAGAGACATTTTATCACAAATGGGTGTGCTTATGTGTAGCCCAAATGAAATAGTAACAGGGCAGATGTTACGCATGGGACACCTCCCAGGAAGAGGACTGGGAAAAAGAGAACAGGGCCCGATAACACCCATTCAGACCTCCCCCCGTCCAAAAAACTTAGGATTAGGAGCAGAAAATTTTTCCTAAGGGCCATTGATGATCCTGCACTCCAGGCTGATAAAATCACATGGAAAAATGATGATCCAGTCTGGATTGATCAGTGGCCCCTGCCCCAACAAAAAATACAGGCCGCGTTACTATTAGTGCAGGAACAGTTAACGCTCGGCCACCTTGAGCCCTCCACTTCACCATGGAACTCCCCAATTTTTATAATTAAAAAGAAAAACGGAACTTGGAGATTGTTACAAGACCTTAGGGCTGTTAATAAAACCATGATCCCTATGGGGGCATTGCAACCTGGCCTGCCCTCCCCAGTGGCCATTCCAAAAAACCACTATAAGGTTGTTATTGATATTAAAGATTGCTTTTTCTCCATTCCCCTCCACCCCGATGATTGCAAACGCTTTGCATTTTCCATTCCTATGGTTAATCACATAGGACCCAACCCACGTTTCCAGTGGCGCGTACTGCCACAAGGAATGGCTAACAGCCCCACCCTATGCCAACAATATGTAGCACAAACAGTTAATCCTATTAGGATAAGGCATCCCAAGGCTTATATCGTTCATTATATGGATGACCTATTAATAGCTGCTGAAACCATTGGAGAGGCTCAAAACATCACCCAACAACTGATCATAAATCTTCAACAGCGAGGATTTCTCATACCCCCAGAAAAAATACAGACACATGATCCTTATTCTTTTCTAGGGTTCCATTTACAAAAAAACCAAATCTCTACTCAAAAGATCCAAATTAAAAGAACTTGCCTATCAACATTAAATGATTACCAAAAACTCCTGGGAGATATTAATTGGCTCCGCCCATATCTCAAATTAACTACTTATGAACTTAAGCCCTTATTCGACATTTTAAAAGGAGATCCTGACCCCACATCCCCCAGAGATTTATCTCCAAAGGCTAGAGCCTCATTACAGATTGTAGAAAAGGCTATTTCCAATCAAAACATAGGATATTTTGACCCCTATAAAGTACTTTTCTTCATAATATTCCCCACACCACACTCTCCAACAGGTCTGCTTTGGCAAAAACAGACACCCCTTTTATGGACCCATTTACCAGCCACGCACCCTAAGGTGCTCCCCACCTATCCCTCCCTGGTGTGCACACTTAGCTCCTTGGGTCTGCGCACCTCTGTCAGATATTTTGGAAAAGAGCCAGATATTATTATAACCACTTATAATGCTGACCAGTTAAAATGGTTACAACAAAAAGATGATGAGTGGACAATATTGTTAACTACTTACCAGGGACAATTTGATAATCATTTCCCAGCAGACAAACTAATTCAATTTCTTAAAGTTACACCTTTTGTTTTCCCCTCCATCACTAAAAACTCCCCTATTAAAAACGCCCCTACGGTTTTTGTTGATGGATCATCCACAGGGATGGCTGCTTATGTGATGGACGGTCAGACTTACCAGGTACCTACAAGCCATACCTCAGCCCAACTTGTAGAGCTTCAGGGTGTCCTAACAGTTTTTCAGAAACTTAAAGACACCCCCTTCAATTTGTACTCAGACAGCCATTATGTTGTTAGATCCTTACAAGCCCTAGAAACTGTCCCTTTAATTCAACCCACTACAACAACCTTCTCACTATTCCTTAGGCTGCAGCAATTGCTAAGAGATCGATATCACCCTTTCTATGTTGGACACATACGTGCTCATTCGGGACTTCCTGGCCCGCTAACCCAGGGCAATGATAAGGCTGATCTAGCCACTCGCCTGGCGGGTCTTGTAAACATTGTAAAAACAACAGACCCATTAAGAGAGGCCCAGGAAGCACATACTCTCCATCACCTAAATGCTCACACCCTCCGCCTTCGCTTTAGAATCAATAGGGAACAGGCTCGCCAAATTGTCAAAAGTTGTAAAAATTGCTTGACTTTTCTGCCAGAACCACACACAGGAGTCAATCCTAGAGGGCTGACACCTGGTGAGCTGTGGCAAATGGACGTTACACATGTCCCATCTTTTGGAAAATTAAAATTTATTCATGTCTCTATTGATACCTTTAGTGGATTTATACATGCCACAGCACAGTCGGGGGAAGCCACTAAGAATGTAATAGCCCACATGTTATCAGCCTTTGCTGTTATGGGCCAGCCTAAATGCTTAAAAACAGACAATGGCCCTGGGTATACTAGCCAAAGGTTTCAGCAATTCTGTGCCCAGTTAAAGATTAAACACATCACAGGCATCCCCTACAATCCACAGGGACAAGGAATTGTGGAGAGAACAAATCAAACACTTAAACATACCCTAACTAAATTAACAAGCCAAGAACAGTTATATCCCCTGAAGGGAAACAGCAAACTTCTGCTGTCTCATGCTCTCTTCGTACTTAATTTTCTAAGTTTGGACTTAAAAGGAAAATCAGCCGCTGATCGCTTATGGCATCCAACTACTAAAACAGATTACACCAAAGTATTGTGGAAAGATCCCATGACAAACAAATGGAAAGGCCCTGACCCAGTGCTCATATGGGGAAAAGGCCATGCATGTGTCTTTGACACTTCTGAAAATGGGGCAAGGTGGCTCCCAGAACGCTTAGTAAAGCCCATTAACCCAACCCAGGGTGGCGCCTGAGAATAGTATTTATGCTTTCTTGCAGAAATGATTCTCCTTCTGACCATCCTCTGTGGGACCATTAAAATCATCGGTTCCACCCCCAACATTCAAGAGTCCTGGGACACAACCGGACAGAACAACAGGTTTGAATGGTCGGACATGAAAGCTTTTGCCTTTTGTATCTTTACCCTCTCCTCCTTCTTTTTCTGGGTCATGATTTTCCTCTGCTGTCACAGGACTTTTCCCCTGCTTCCCCTTATCTGTCTCCTTGGGGCCCCCACAGCGGCCGCCGCATCACCATACCAGCTCTTTAACTACACTTGGTTAATTTTAAACCAAGCAGGAGACGTGGCTAATGCCTCCTCCACTGTTGGATCTCAACCTTCCTGGGAGCCCCTACAGGTAGATCTCTGTGCGTTAGCCATGGGAGCAGATTCTCGATGGGGGACCCCTAATATATTCATGCCTCAATCCAAACCTGTAGATACTCAAACCCGGTATTCCTCACTGCCCGCTTGCCTTAATGTGGCTACACGCTCATGGCTGCAAGCAACACCCATTTATGTTTGCCCCGGTTCGCACCGACCACGTAGCTGGGCAACTAGCTGCGGCTATGAAAGTGATTACTTCTGTGGAGCCTGGACTTGTGAGACCACGGGAGATGTCTATTGGAAGCCCACTTCCAATTTTGATTATATCACAGTAAAACGAACTAACCCCTCCCCATACCAATTAAATTCCGGTCCTATCCCATACAATAACAAATGTAAACAATGGTGCAATTCCCTCACAATATCCTTCACTGATAACGGAAGGAAAAAATCTTGGGAAGGACGTGGTTACCAATGGGGACTAAGACTATATGTCTCAGGTTATAACCTTGGGCTCACCTTTAAAATCAAATTACAGAAAACCATCCCCAATGCACATAAGGCTTCAGTGGGACCTAATTCTATGGTACATAAAAAACAACACCCCAAAAACCCCACCCAAGTTCAAAAACCTATCCCTACTAAAGCACCCAGTCCCATCTCATCCACCCACCCTGGACCTTCAGATATCCTTTTCCAACCCACTTTACCTGAAGGCCCCATGCCCTCATCTGAGCTGATTCTCTCTTTAGTCAACGCTTCTGCCTTTGCTCTTCACACAGTTTATAATGAAAGTGAATATAATTGTTGGCTATGCTATTCCGCTGCCCCCCCTTTTTATGAAGGCATTGCAGTTAAAACTAACATTTCATTTACAAACAATATTAACCTTCTATCCTGGTCCTCGGTTGAATTAACTGTTTCAGACTTATCAGGAATTGGTACCTGTCTGCGAGGTCCCAGGATACTTCTGCCCCTACCTTTAATTGACATTTGTAATGATACTATAGTCATTAATTCTTCTTCTAAATATGCTTTTGCTCCTAATGATACCTACTTTGCCTGCTCCACAGGACTAACCACGTTTATTGACACTTCCCAATTTCTAAATCATTCTGATTACTGTGTGGTAGTCCAGTTATTCCCAAAGTTACAAGTTTATGACTCTGACACCTTCCTAAAATTTTGGGAAAGGGAGCATTTGAACGATAACTCCCACCCTCAAAGAGTCAGACGAGAACCCATTACAGCAATTACTCTGGCAGTCATGTTGGGTCTTGGAGCTACAGGAGCCGGCACAGGAATAGCTTCTATGATTACATCCCAACAAAATTATCATCAGCTTAGCCAAGCTATTGACAAAGATATTGAAGAACTCAGAACAGGACTAGAAAATTTAAAGGATTCTCTCACCTCCCTTTCAGAAGTAGTGCTACAAAATAGAAGAGGCCTCGACCTGCTGTTTCTACAGCAGGGAGGATTGTGTGCCGCCCTAAAGGAGGAATGTTGCTTTTATACAGATAAAACAGGGTTAGTAGAAAACAGCCTTCAAAAAATCAAAGACAACCTAGAAAAAAGAAAAAGGGAGCGTGAACAACAAAAATCCTGGTATGAAAATTGGTCAGCCACTCCTTGGTGGACCACCTTATTACCTAGTCTTCTGGGACCCGTCCTGGGATTGATCCTGCTAATTTCATTTGGACCGTGGGCACTTAATCGATTAACCAATTTTGTTAAGTCCCAAATAGATTCCTCACTTACAGCACGAGTCCATTATCATCGCTTGGCCATCGAAGAGGAAGCTGATGACGACCTTGGGCCCGCTCGCCCATCCTCTGCCTCTGTTCCTGCACCTGCCATTCGGCTTGATTTTCGCTCCTTGTAAATTATCGTCCCCAGGCCATAGAGTAGGCTTGCCTGTTCCAGCCCAGGTGGCCGCCCCAAAGACGGGCAACTTCCTCTCCCCTCTTACCAACCTAAGACAGGAGCCCTGAGGACGACAGGGTATCCAAAGACGGGTAAGGAAGGGGGTCTTGTAGAGGTCGATTCCTAAGACAGGGACGGTCACATAATCGGCTGATGGTGCCACTCTACCTGGATATCTCCCCGAGCCTTCTTTATGTAAAGAAGGGGGATATGTTGGAAGCTGTAAGCCTGCTCGTAAAGAGTTAACTCTGAATTAGCTTCAGAACTGTCCTCTAAGGTGCAGACATGCAGAGAAGCTTCCTACCTGCATACCTGATGTTCCGGAGGAACCTTATCATATGCAAATATTATCTGCCGGAGCCAGCAGCCCCCGGAGGAAGCTTATCACGGACAAACAATCTCTGCCGGCGCAAACATCCAGCCCCGATAAACTTTAACTTTTACAAGAGCCACCATCCACCCCCTCCCTCTTCCTGACTCTTCCCGCCTTGCTGCCCTATAAATTACATGCCCACCTGCCAATAAAAGAGACCTTGATAGAAAGCCTACTTGGTCTCGTTTCTCTCTCTCGCTTAATCTTTCAGGTTGTGGAGGTCTCCCTCGGGAACCTAACGTTACATGCCCCTGCAGGCAGGGACAATTGTTAGCTGTACTCTCCTGCTGTCTGGCACACCATACTACACTTCCTAGGTACAGGTGACAGAACGTGGGGGAGACGCTTCTCCCTCAGGGCGTTGTTAAGGCCTTAACTCATCAGAGGAGCCTCATGTGCAGAGCTAGTGCAACAAAGGAAGGTTCTACACCAGCAACTTCTTCAGTGCATCTGACACTAGTCAGCTTATGATGTCTGCTGCAAGCAATTTCAGGTTTAAAACACCTTGCCAGAAATGTGGACAGTGGGCCTGCACAGCACGTTATAGCTGCTGCTTCGGAACTGTGGGCGGCTGGTCCTGGCTCAAGACTTCACAGCCATGTCACACCTGAAATTTTGGCTGACTGACTGAAGTTTATAGGGAAAGGCTCATTCCTGTTATTTGCTTGGCAAATATATTTTGGCCAGAGTTCAGAGATGATTACAGGAAATATGTTTAGTCAGATGTCCCCATAGTGGTTCTGGAAGTTTCCACAAGGCCTCAGGGTTGTGTGTTTGGTGAATCACTGGCCTGTAGATCTGGACTCAGAGACATGTTGAAGGTGGTGATGTCATGAATGCATGTCCCCTGAGGGCAGGCAGCAGGCTGCAGTGACAACGGAGGTGAACCACAGGAGGACCCTGGTCCTGGCCGAGAATCCCCCACTTTTGTGCAATGAAACGAGGCAGTTGTACATTTTCCAAATTTTTCATCTCAACAACTAATCAGAAACACACCTAAACTTTGTATAAGCCCAGAAAAGAATGGGTAACGTCCTTAGTTATCAGGAAAATGCAAATCAAAACCAAGAGATGCTATTTCGCACTCACTAGGTTGGCAACTATCAAAGCAAAGCAAAACAAAACAAAACAAAACAAAACAAAACAAAACAAAACAAAACAAGACAGAAAATAACCAAGGCTGAGGAAGATGTAGAGAAGTAGTAATTCATGAGCAGTCTTGGTGGGAACACGAAACCCAGTTGCTATGGAAATAGTGTCACTGTTCAAAAACAAAACAAACAACTGAGCATAGAACTGGCTTGTGGCCCAACAATTCTACTTCTGGATCCATACAAAAAAGATTCAAAAGCAGTCTTTTTTTGTTTTGTTTTGTTTTTTTTGAGACAGGGTCTCCATGTAGTCCCAGCTGTCCTGGAACTCACTGTGTAGACCAGGCTGGCCTTGAACTCACAGAGATCCGCCTGCCTCTGCCTCCCAAGTGCTAGGATTAAAGGTGTGCACCACCACTCCCAGCAGCAGAGTCTTTTTTTTTTTTTTAATATTTTTTCATGTGTATGAGTGTACTGTCTGCATGTAGGTAGGTGCATCCGTGTTGTACAATGCTTTGGAGCTCAGAAGAGGGCATCAGATTCCCCTGGAACTGGAGTTAAAGACGGTTCTCAGTCACCATGTGGGTGCTGGGGATCGAACCCGGATTCTCTGCAAGAGCATTCGGTGCTCTTAACCTCTAGGCCATCTCTCCAGCCCCTGGTCCTGGGCTTTTTTCGTTGGGAGATTTTTTTATTACATCTTCAGTTTCTTCATATATTATGGGTGTTTTTAAGCTGTCGATCTCATCTTGGCTTTAAGCTTTGGTGATTCCCAGGATTTCAGATTTTCATCCATTTTTTTCTAAGTGTTCCCTTATGATTGTCTGGATCTTTTCATTGTCTGTTGTGATAGTGCCCCTTTAATCATGAATTCTATTGATTTGGAGTTGTTCTTTATTTTTGTTAACTGGGCTAGAGGTCTGTCTATCTTGTTTATTCTCTCAAAGAACCAACTTTTGGATTCATTGATTTTTTTTGGGGGGGGTATTGTTTTCTTTGTTTCTATTTCATCAATTTCTGCTCTGATTTTTGTTATTTCTTCCTGTCATGTTTAGGGTTCATTTGTTGTTGTCTCTCAAGTGTTTTTAGCTGCAGTGTTAGATCATTCACTTGTGCTCTTTCTGTTTTTCTTTTTTTTTAATTTTATTTATTTTTTATGTGTATGAGTGTACTGTCTGCATGTAGGTTGGTGCACCCATGTCATGCAATGCCATGGAGGTCAGAAGAGGGTGTTGGATTCCCCTGGAACTGGAGTTAAAGACGGTTCTCAGCTGCCATGTGGGTGCTGGGGATCGAACCCGGGTCCTCTGCAAGAGTGGTCAGCGCTCTTAACCACTAGGCCATCTCTCCAGCCCCATTTTCTGTTTTTCTAATGTGGCACCCAGGGCTATAAACTTACCTCTTAGGACTGCTTTTAAAGTATCGGGGCTGGAGAGATAGCCTAGCGGTTAAGAGCACTGATGCTCTTGCAGAGGACCCAGGTTCGATCCCCAGCACCCACATGGCGGCTAAGAACCGTCTGTAACTCCAATTCCAGGAGGAATTGAGGAACTCCAATTCCAGTTCCAGAGGAATCCGAGACCCTCTTCTGACCTCCGCGGCATTGCACGACACGGGTGCACAGACCTGCATGCAGACAATACATTCATACACATACAAAAAAAAAAAGTATCCCATAGGTTTTGTTGTGTTGTATTGTCATTGTCATTCAGTTCCAAGAATGTCTTTATTTCTTTCTTTATTTCTTCCTTGACCCATTCATTATTCAGGAGTATGTTGTTTAGTCTCCATGTGTTCTTGTACATAGTAGGGCTTATCCTGGTGTTGATATTTTTATTGCACTGTGGTCTGATAGAACACATGAAATTATTTCAATCTTCTTGTATTTGTGGAGTTTTTTTCTGTGTCCCAGTATGTGGTTGATTTTGGAGAATGTTCTGTGGGGTGCTGAGTAGAAAGTGTATTCTCTGGTATTAGGGTAGAATATTTGGTAGATGTCTGTGAAGTCCATTTGTTGTATCATATCATTCAGTTCAGATGTCTCTCTGTTTATTCTTTGTCCTGTTGACCTGTCCAAAGGGCTCAGTGGGGTATTGAAGTCCCCTACTATGAGTGTACTGGGGGTTAATCTGTGCCTTGAGGTCCTGGAGAATTGTCTTTATAAAGTTTGGTGCACCAGAGTTTGGTGTGTAATATTCATGATTGTGAAATCTTCATGGTCAATTGTTCCTTTGATAAAGATGTAATGACCTTCTTTGTTTCTTGTGATTTCTTTTACTTTGAAGTCTATTTTGTCTGATATTAAAATAGAAATACCTGCTTTCTTTTTGGTACCATTTGCTTGGAGTATTTTTTTTTCCATCCTTTCACTTTAAGTTGGTGCCTATCCTTGAGGGGGGATAAGATGTGTTTCTTGTAGACAGCATATAGATGGGTTCTGTTTCCTAATCCAATCTCCCAGTCTATGTCTTTTGACTGGGAAGTTTAGTCCATTAGTATTTAAGGTTATAACTGAAAGATGTGTGTTGCTTCCTTTCACCTTATTATCCATTTGCAGTTTTGGTCTAGGTTTCTACTTCTGCAGGTAAGCTTTTATTAATTTCTCTTTCTAGGTGCCTGGGATAGTTGCTCCTTTCTTCTGTCCTTTGGATTGCTTCAAGTATTCTCTGAAGGGTTGGTTTTCTGGACATGTATTCTTTCATCTTGTTTATGTCATGGAAGATTTTTCTCCCTCCTTCAACTATAATCAACATTTTTGCTAGGTATAGTAACCTGGGTTGGCATCTATGGTCCTTTAACACTGGTAATGCTTTGCTCTGCATTCTTCTTGCTTTCATAGTTTTCACTGAGAAGTCAGTTGTAATTCTGATGGGTTTCCTCTTATGTGTAACTTGTTTTTTTTCTCTTGTGGCTTTCAGAATTTCATCTTTGTTTTGGGCGTCTAGCATTTTAACTATTATGTGGCATGGGGAATTTCTTTTATGATCTTGTCTGTTTGGAGTTCTATGCGCTTCTTGTATTGGTATTGGTTTGTCTTTTTTTAGTTTGGGGAAATTTTCAAGTGTTATGCTATTGAAGATCTGATTGATACCATTCTCTTGGGATTCTTCTCCTTACTCTATCCCTATGATGTGGAGATTTGATCTTTTCATAGTGTCCCACAATTCCTGGTTAGATCCTGGTTTAATTCTGGATTAAATACACTTTTGTGTATTTTTAAATTTTTCATAATCTTTACTTGAGCTTTTTAGTTCTGTGTTATCTTCCAGGTCTGATATTCTTTGTTCTGCTTCCTTCATTCTACTTCTGAGGCTTTTTCATTCCTTTCCTCTTGATTGGATGAGCGTTTGATTTCCTTTTTCATTTTATCTTGTGATTTCTTTAGTATTTCTACTTCCTTTTGGAGCTTCTCAATCGCTTCCTGTAGCTCTTTGCTTCACTGGTTGTTTTCCTTTTTTATTTCAACAGGGGATCTTTTCAGTGTTTCCACTTCCTTCTGGAGTTTGTCATTTTCTCCCTCTAGTTCTTTCTGGCATTTGTCATTCTCTCTCTCTCTAGGTCCTTCTTGAATTTTTCATTCTCTCTCTTTAGTTCTCTGACTTGTTCTTTATGTTCCTTGATTCATTTTTATATGTCTGCAGTTGTTCCTCTAAGATCTGTGTCCTAGTCCATCCCCAGCGGATCCCACTGTAGGAATCTCCCACAGGGTTGGTAGAGCTTGGCGTTGAATTATCCTGCACCTTTCCCATGTTGTCCCTTCATCATGTCCCTGGCATGTGGGTTTCTCTTTGCTGGTATTCCAATGGGAATCCCAAATGCATCTTCACTGTGTTGAAGACTTGCTTTGATTGCCTCCTTCAGATGCCTTCGTTGATTTGTTTTTCTCCTTGTTTATGGAGTGTTGACTTGTCTAAGTTTTAGGCTTTCTATTAGAAGTCTAACTCACTCTCCCCTTTCTGTTCTGAAGATTCTCCAAAGAATCTGCTTGGACACTCCCTCAGCAATTGAGCAATTCCAGTTGGCAGGGGGGTGGGGGGGATATGGATATGCCTCATTTAGCCCACAGGTGGTCCTGGGAAATCCTTGATCTAAGCTCTGTGCACTCAAGTCTCACAGTGGCAACAGGCCCATCTCTTATACCAGTTAGCAGGGAGACTCTGCACCCCCCCCCCCGCAAGACAATGATTGAATTATCCAAGAGACCAATGAAATGATTATCCAACAACCCAGTGATAGGATTATCCAACAGTCTGCCTGGCTGGAGTGCCCGGCTCCTACCTGTGCTTCAGATGGTCCTGGGAAATCCCCGATCTAAGCTCTGTGCACTCAAGTCTCAGAAAACTATATTTAAATGATATCATTTCCGTCATACTTCCTAGTAGAGTTTAAAATTTTGTTGTTACCTAATTTGTGTAATTACAACTATTTCTCCCCCTCCTGTCCTCCTCCCCCTCCTCCTCCTTCTCCTCCTCTTTCTTTTGGTTTATACATGCCTGTGTATGAGTATGTTGGAGCAGTGCACATGTGTGTACAGCTTCACTATCATGTCTAGAATGTTGCATCAATGACATTTCCACAGTATGGTAGTCTAACAAGATCTGCAGAACCTCAAAACCAGCTGACATGCCAAGGTGTTTGGAAGAAATGTCATGGGCCCACCTCAAGATGAAGAGTTCCAGGCAAACAATGGCTACTGAGGAAGGTTATTCTCTTGCTTCTGGAAGAAATTGCTCAGAGGTGTTTTTTGTTTTGTTTTGTTTTGTTTTGTTTTGCCTTTCTTTAAACATTTGGTGGATTTTACCAGTGAAGCCATATGAGCCTGGAAATTTCTCTCTCTCTTTTTTTTTTGGTCTTTTTTGAGACAGGGTTTCCCTTTAGTCCCAGCTGGTGGTCTGGAACTCACTGTGTAGACCAGGCTGGCCTTGAACTCACAGAGATTCACCTGCCTCCACCTCCTGAGTGCTGGGATTAAAGGTGTGTGCCACCACAGAACTTATTATTATTTGTTTGCAAATATTACATATTTATTTATCAATTTTCAATAGATTATATATATGTTAAATTTTAGGGTTTTAAGGAATTAAATTACATTAGTAATACAAATACTTAGTATAATCCCTTACAAAAGTGACTGTTAGTTCTAAAACAATTCTCAAATGCAGTTTAGTGAGAATGAGGAGTTTCTAGGTGAAGAACATAACAGGTTTGGATTAAGAAAACTGGCATATTTAAGCTTGCAAGGGTAGCTTTTTTTTTTTTTTTTGGTCTTTTTGAGACAGGGTCTTCCTGTAGCCCCAGCTGTCCTGGGACTCACTCTGTAGACAGGGCTGGCTTTGAACTCACAAAGATCTGCCTGCCTCTGCCTCCCAAGTGCTAGGATTAAAGGCGTGTGCCACCACGCCCAGCACCACAAGGGTAGCTTTTTACATTTCTGCTCTAACATACTGCAAAGATTATAGTTAAAACTTAATTTTTTAATTTTCAAATTAAAAATAAAGTATAATCTGAAAGTAAAGCAGGGGTCCTCTGTTTTCTACAATAGAAACTTCACTATGTAATAGGTAGAAAGACAGAATGTGAAACACAAAATCACTCCCATCCAACTAACTGCTAATCGGACTTATAAAGAACAAAATAAAACATTGAAAATTATCTCAAAATAAGGATAAAGGCACCAATCATAAATTTACAGTTTTCATCAAATAATATTTTACAGTCAGCTGATTTACAATGAACATTCAAGACCATGCTTGGTAAGAAACATTTTCCTGGAGTAAAGGATAATCAGTTTTCTATTACTGTAAACAGGAAGAGTTGATTAAGGCCTGGCCAGAACTTTCTTTTTGGAGCAGTGTTTAGTTGCTGTTTCAGTTTCCTTATTAAATGTACATCTATTGATATTATCTGTTTCTTGTTGTGTTTTAGTAGACTTTCATGGGATTAGCCATAAATCTGTCAGATTTGTGAACATGAAGCTATTTGATCTAGAAATTATTTAAATTTTATTATTTATTTTTTTGTATGTGAATGAAAGTAACTGTGTGCATGTAGGTTTGTACACCCATGTCGTGCAATGCCTCGGAGGTCAGCAGAGGGTGTCGGATTCCCCTGGAACTGGAGTTAAAGTTGGTTCTCAGCCCCCATGTGGGTGCTGGGGATCAAACCTGGGTCCTCTGCAAGAGCAGTCAGCGCTCTTAACTACTAGGCCATCTTCTCTCCAGCCCCTGTTCTAGAAATTTTCAATTGCTGTGATAAAACTGACCAAATCAACTTGGGGAGGAAAGTGTTTATTTAATCAACATCGCTCAGGTCACAGTTCATCACTGAGGGAAGCCAAAGCAGGAACACAGGGCAGGAATCTGGAGTCCCATGGAGAAATGAAATTTATTGGCTGTTTCCTCTGGCCCATGTTCAGCCAACTTTCTTATACGACACTCTCCTACATTATTCAAGAATCAAAAAAATTCCCCACAGACATGGCCACAGGCCAGTCCAATGGAGGACATTCTTCAGTTGAGGCTCCCTCTACCCGAGTGTGTCGTGTTGACAACTGAAGCACCCAGCATACTATTCACGCCCTATTATTCTTTCACTGTCATGGGATCAGCAGCAATGACATTTATTTCATTTCTTATGTTAATAATTTGTGTTTCCTCTTGTCTTCTTGGATAGCCTGATTAGAATTTTATCAGTTTTGAGCTGGGCCTGGTGGTGCAGGCCTTTAATTCCAGCACTTGGGAGGCACATGCAGGCAGATCTCTTGTGAATTGAAGGCCAGCCTGGTCTATATAAGGAGTTCCAGGCCAGCTGGGGATACAGGGAGACCCTGTCTCAAAAAAAAAAAAAAAAAAAAAACTTCCACTGGTGTGGGTCCCAGGAATCAAACTCAGGTTGTCAGGCTTGTGGAGCACTTTTACTCACCGAACCATCCCGCCTGCTGTGGTTTCCTATTTTCTTTTCTTTTTTTTTTTTTTTTGTTTTGTTTTTTATAACTTTGTTATTAACTGCTTCCAGAATTTTCAACAGGTACAGGAATAGATTGATAATATCCAAGTAGAGACTGATGGCAGCTAACACATACTCTTCAGGAGACAGTTTATACATCAGTGAGTGTGTATCATAGATGATGAATCTGCAGAAAAGAAGGGTTCCTATGGCAGAGAAGATCAAGTCCACTACTGTCTCACTGTGAAAAAATAACTTCAAGAATCCTATTTTCAATTTCACTGATTCCTACTTTAACTTTTATTATTTCCTTTCTTCTCCCCACCTCAGATTTAATTTGCTCTTTTTCCATTTTCCTAAGTTGTGTTATGTTTGATTTTTTTTTTTGTCTGTGCTATAAATTCCCCTTTAGATTCTCCACTTAGTTAAAAATATTTAAAATTTTCTCTTGAGGCACTGTAGAGATGGCTTAACGGTTAAGAGCACTTCCTGCTCTCACAGAGGAGCTGAGTACAGTTCCCAGCTCTCACATTGGATAGGTCACAACCACCTCCAGGGAATCTGACATATTCTTCCAGCATCTCCCAGCCCCCACACAAATCGACACACACATATACACATAAATAAAAAATTTTAAAGGCTGGAGAGATGGTTCAGCAGTTAAGAGCACTGGCTGCTCCTGCAGAGGACACAGGTTCGATTCCCAGCACCCACATGTTGGCTAATTCCAGTTCCATTCATAACTCCAGGGAGTCTGATGGCCTCTTCTGTCCTCCTTGGGCATTGCACAATATGGGTGCACCTACACGTATTCAAGCAATGTTCTCATATACATTTTGAAAATTTAAAAACAAAAATAGTAATATTTTTTAATTTTTAAAAAATCTTTTTGAGACAGGGTTTCCCTTTAGTCCCAGCTGGTCTGGAACTCACTCTGTAGACCAGGATGGCCTTGAACTCACAGAGATGCCTGCCTCTACCTCCCGAGTGCTAGGATTAAAGGCATGCACCATCACGCCAGGCCTAAGATGGTTCTTAGCTGCCATGTGGGTGCTGGGAATCGAACCTGGGTCATCCACAAGAGCAGTCAGTGCTCTTAACCACTGAACCATCTCTCCAGCCCTCAGCTACCTTTCTTATAGAGCCCAGCTCACCTGCCCAAGAATGGTAACACCTTCACCAATTAACAGTTAAGAAAATGCCTCACAGACATGCTGACAGGCCAGTCTGATGGAGGAAATCCTTCAATTTAGATCCCTTCTTCCCAGGTAATTCTAGTTTGTTTGAGGCTGACAAAAACTAATAACAGATGACGAAATCTCCAACTATCATGGTGGATTCATCTGTTTCTCTTTATAATTCTCATTCTGTCAATGGTTTGAGTCATATATTTTAACACTGATTTAGGCAAGTTGGGTCTTCTTGTAAAGCTAACCTCCTTTTCATATAATATACCTAATAAGTTTTGTTGCTCTAAACTCTGTTTTAGCTAAAACTTATATAGTACTTCATTTTCTTTTGGCTTCTATTAATGTGGAGGATCTTATTCTATCCCTTGATTAATTACTCTGCTCATGTCTGTATTCAGAGTAATTAATTGGTGTAGATCATATACAGTTGGTAGATTTATTTATTTATTTTTGAAATCTGATTGAGTTATTATTTTTTGGTCTTTTTTTGAGACAGGGTCTCCCTGTAGCTCCAGCTAGCCTAGAACTCACTCTGTAGACCAGGCTGGCCTTGAACTCACAAAGACCTGCCTGCCTCTGCCTCCCAAGTGCTAGGATTAAAGGCGTGTGCCACCACACCCAGCTGATTTAGTTATTTTTATTTTACATGTATGAATTTTATGTCTGCATGTATGTAAGTGCACCTGTGTCATGAAATACCCACAGAGGACAGAAGAGAGCATCAGATCCCTTGGAACTGGAGTTACAGATGGTTTGTTAGCCGGCCTGTGAGTGCTAGGAACTAAACACAGGTCCTCTCCAAGGGTGACTCTTAAACCTCTGAGCCATCTCTCCAGCCTCTGTATTAGTATTTTTGAGTACATATAAAAAGGTTTATTTAAAAACAAAGTAATTATTACCAGGCGTCTACAGAGTGAGTTCCAGGACAGCTGGGGTTACAGGGAGACCCTGTCTCGAAAAGAACAACGACAACAAAAAATGTAATTATTTTACTTTTCCTTTAGTTTCCCTCAAAATATAATGGCTTAGTGGGGCAGAATGTCTTCCTCAGGGCATGATAAAAGATAAAAGGCAGATAACAATGCTAGATGTAAAATATTCAAATAAGCACATTAGGGAAAGTGAAATAAGCCAGGCACAGAAAGGCACAAAATTACAGAAGAGTGTGACAGAGGTTTCCAGAGCCCAGGGCTGGAGTGAGGAAAACTGTGAGATATTGGTCTATGAGTATGAAACTTCAGGTAGATGGGATGAGTAAGTTCTGGAGATCAATTGCACAGCACTATAATTTATACTTGAAAGTTGTATGGAGCTGGGCATGGTGGTGCATGCCTTTTTTTTTTTTTTGGGCTTGTTTTTTTTTTTTTTTCGGTTTTTATGTTTTTGACCTATAGATGCCAAGTTGTATTACACATACCCATAAACAGGAGCCAAGGCACAAGCGTTCATTAAATTTACCAAACTGTTCTCATTGACTTTATGCTACTTATTTGGGAAGGAAATTTAAGCTTAGTTCCTTTAAATTGTCCTACAAGTAAAAGAAAGTGTTTAATGTGATGTTGTGTTATTCAGAAAAAATATATAGGCCATTTGTATACCTTAAACCAGTACAAATTATAAATAAAACCAATTACCATTTTATATTCCCAATTAAGTTCAGTTGTATACCATTTCCACCAAAACCTACACCTAAATTAACTAATCTAAACAATTCCACTAACCTTAAAATATCCTATACTTGGTGGATAAAGCTTGGGAGAGTTGAGTACCTGCTAAATAAATTTTACCCAATAAACACTTTGGTCTTTAACGCTATATGACTGGACTAAGACTTCTACTTATTTGGGAAGTAAGAATTTAGCTTAATTCCTTTAATTGTCCTACAAGTAAAGAAAGTGTTACACGGTGATGTTGTGTTATTTCAGAAAAATATAGAGACCAACCCAATACAAACTATAAATAAAACAACTAGCATTTTATATTCCCGTTAGTTCAAATGTCAGTATCTAGCTCCTTTTTTTTTTTTTTTCGCAAGAATCCTTCATATAAAACCAATTTGCAAGCAGTTGTGCCCCATCCCACACAGCCCAAGGCTCCCACCATCCAGCGGAGGGGCTTGAATGTTCAATCAGTTGATCAAATAAGGTCAGTCTATTTTTTGTAGTTTTACCATTCACCCCTATACCGCAGCCCCTACAATATACCACTCCCCCTCTTCCACAGATTGTTCCTTAGGCTTAGAGATGGGCACAGGTGGACAAGAACACACATTCTACTTTGTCTGGAGATGGTTTTGGACTCTATCAGTTCTGGCTGTTTCCTTTCATGAGTGACCAATTGCCCAGGACAGGCTTTCAATCCTGCTAAGGAAGCATAAGCGTTAGATATATATGTATTTAAAAATTGCTAGTTACTATGGTAGGTTACTTTGGTATAGACACAGATGTTTGGATGGTGTGTTAATCCCTGGATTACTTTTTTTTTTCCCCTGAGAGAGATGACAAGGCCTTACTGTGGCATATAAATCTCCTAATCACTAGAAGGTATAAGCTTGTGGCGACATCCACGAGTTATTCCTCCAAGGAGAGAGCTAATAATCAAATAAAGTTGGGATATACAGACATATGGCTGCCACTGTTCACAGAATCTCCAAGCAATTGGGGTGTAGCTGATGTTGGTGGAATTTTTGCTTGACTCAGAGACCAACATTTGTTTATGTTAGTGGCCTTTGGTAACACTGTCTGGTATTCCAGAGACCAACCGTATACTTGTAAGTGCCATCTCATACAATCCTTCCATGGTTACATCAGGTCATTGACAGCAGGGCGGACCTTACAACAACCTCTTTTCTTGCAGATATCCATTTTACAGCCATAACCTAACACTTTTTTGGGGGGGCTTGGGTCCCCTGGCTACATCTCCTTGGCAGAATAATCCATTGCTGCTATCATTGATCTCTTGTATTAATTATATGAACTCTTAAGAGAAACTTTAGTATTATATTTGTTTCTGAATGACAATAAATCCTTTTTACAGTTCTATGTATATGATCAATTAAACAAAGCAGTTTTTTCCAGTTTATAAGAGATTACTTCTATAACAGTCAGCTCTAATTTACCATTAAGGATGACTTCATTACCACCCGTTTTTTCTTTGTTCTATGAAAAAGAGGTAAGGAGGTTCTCCGTATGAAACTGTGCTGCACCTAAAAGGTAAAGTTTCATTAGACTCACTGTAAACAGATGTTACAACCTATGGTCCCTCAGAGAGATGTTTGATGCCTGTAGCAGTCTGAGGCTTTCTTCCTTTAGTGTTAAGATGGGTGAACTTCTCTGCTGGTACTTCTTGGTACAACCTACAGCGGAAGCTTTATCCTTTCTTTCTCAGCCTTGAGTTGGTGACGTTTTGACCTGTGGGAACATACAAATCTTTTCCCATAGTTAGTCTTAAGATTAAATTGAAAGTTTTTGACAAAGGTAACATGTAACTGTATATTCCCCTTTTAAATTATTTTTATTTTTTTGACCATGAGTCTCTCAAAAAGGCAGTTGTAGTATACATACCTATAGGCAGGGACAAGGTGTAAATTTCATCAATTTGTCCATTTTTTTTTTTTTTCTTTTTTTGGGTGAGTGCAGTTGTTAATTGGGAAGCAAACTTAATCCTAAGTTAAATTATCTTACAGGTAAAAGAGGATGTTACAAGATGATACTGCATAACACAAAATTATAGACAACATTTGTATATGTTAATCCCAAAGTTATTGTTATATAAGTTTTGAGTAAAATACATGTATTTTAAATTAAATATGACATTAATAGAATATAGACCCATGTCCCTCTCCCGCCCCCCACCCTCGGTTTCACCATTTCGTCAGTTTTCTGATGCAGTCTTTCTGTTGTTCTTTTAATATGCATCCCCCTCTCAAAGAAATATTAATAACTGGGTTATTGCTGCTAGCATCCACATATGAGGGATACCATTTGTCGTTTGTTTTTCTGGTGATTGTGTTAACTTCACTTAATATAATATCCTCCAGCTCCACCATTTACCTGCAAACTTCATGATATCATCTTTATTGTTTTTTTGTACCACATTTTTTCTATCCACTCATCAGTTGAGGGGCATTTGGTTGGTTCTAGCTTTTTGCATTGTGAACAGAGCTGCAATAAATATAGCTGTGCATGTATTTCTGCAGTAAGATGATTCTTGTGGGTAATACCTAGGAGTGGTATGACCGGGTCAAATGGCAAGCTCATTTTGAGTCTTCCAAGGATTCTCCATACTGCTTTCCACATTGGCTGAACAAGTTTACATTCCCACCACGATGTATGAGTTTCCTCTTTCCCCACAACCTCCTCCAGCATTTGGTATCATTTGTTTTCTTGATCCTGGCCAGTCTTATCGGGGGGAGGTGATATCTTAGAGTGGCTTAATTTGCATTTTCCCTAATTATTAGTGACGTTGAACAGTTTTTAAGATGTTTCTCACCATCTCTAGTTCCTCCTCTGTGAAGTCTCTATTCAGCTCTTTGCTCCATCTTTGAGTGATTCATTTGTTTTCTTTTTTCTTTTTGTTTTTGAGTAGCTTGTATACTGTGGAAATTAATGCTTGTCAGATGTATCTGCAGTAAAGGTTTCTGCC
>VZQC01014064.1:143269-166100 GCA_009823505.1 Rhizomys pruinosus
GGCAGAAACCTTTACTGCAGATACATCTGACAAGCATTAATTTCACAGTATACAAGTACTCAAAAACAAAGAAGAAAAAAAAAAGAAAACAAATGAATCACTCAAAGATGGAGCAAAGAGCTGAATAGAGACTTCACAGAGGAGAACTAGAGATGGTGGAGAAACATCTTAAAAACTGTTCAACGTCACTATAATTAGGGAAAATGCAAATTAAGCCACTCTAAGATATCACCTCCCCCCGATAAGACTGGCCAGGATCAAGAAAACAAATGATACCAAATGCCTGGAGAGGTTGTGGGGAAAGAGGAAAACTCATCATCGTGGTGGGAATGTAAACTTGTCAGCCATGTGGAAAGCAGTATGGAGAATCCTTGGAAGACTCAAAATGAGCTTGCCATTTGACCCGGTCATACCACTCCTAGGTTATTACCCACAAGAATCATCTTACTGCAGAAATACATGCACAGCTATATTTATTGCAGCTCTGTTCACAATTGCAAAAAGCTAGAACCAACCAAATGCCCCTCAACTGATGAGTGGATAGAAAAAATGTGGTAAAAAAAAAAAAAAAAAAAAAAAGATGATATCATGAAGTTTGCAGGTAAATGGTGGAGCTGGAGGATATTATATTAAGTGAAGTAACACAATCACCAGAAAAACAAACACAAATGGTATCCCTCATATGTGGATGCTAGCAGCAATAACCCAGTTATTAATATTTCTTTGAGAGAGGGATGCATATTAAAAGAACAACAAAAGACTGCATCAGAAAATGACGAAATGGTGAAACCGAGGGTGGGGGGCGGGAGAGGGAATGGGTCTATATTCTATTAATGTATATTTAATTTAAAATTACATGAGTATTTTACTCAAAACTTATATAACAATAACTTTGGGATTAACATATACAAATGTTGTCTATAATTTTTGTTATGCAGTATCATCTTGTAACATCCTCTTTTACCTGTAAGATAATTTAACTTAGGATTAAGTTTGCTTCCCAATTAACAACCTGCACTCACCCAAAAAAAGAAAAAAAAAAAAAATGGACAAATTGATGAAATTTACACCTTGTCCCTGCCTATAGGTATGTATACTACAACGCCTTTTTGAGAGACTCATGGTCAAAAAAATAAAAATAATTTAAAAGGGGAAATACAGTTACATGTACCCTTTGTCAAAAACTTTCAATTTATCTTAAGACTAACTATGGGAAAAGATTTGTATGTTCCCACAGGTCAAAACGTCACCAACTCAGCTGAGAAAGAAAGGATAAAGCTTCCGCTTGTAGGTTGTACCAAGAAGTACCAGCAGAGAGTTCACCCATCTTAACACTAAAAGGAAGAAAGCCTCAGACTGCTACAGGCATCAACATTCTCTGAGGACCATAGGTTGTAACATCTGTTACAGTGAGTCTATGAAACTTTACCTTTTAGTGCAGCACAGTTTCATACGGAGAACCTCCTTACCTCTTTTTCATAGAACAAAGAAAAAACGGGTGGTAATGAAGTCATCCTTAATGGTAATTAGAGCTGACTGTGTATAGAGTAATCTCTTATAAAAACTGGAAAAAACTGCTTTGTTTAATTGATCATATACATAGGAACTGTAAAAGGATTATTGTCATTCAGAAACAAATATAATACTAAAGTTCTCTTAAGAGTTCATATAATTAATACAAGAGATCAATGATAGCAGCAATGGATTATTCTGCCAAGGAGATGTAGCCAGGGGACCAAGCCCCCCAAAAAAGGTTATGGATTATTGCCTGTAAAATGGATATCTGCAAGAAAAGAGGGTGTAAGGTCCGCCCTGCTGTCAATGAGCCTGATGTAACCATGGAAGGATTGTATGAGATTGCACTTACAAGTATACGTTGGTCTCCTGGAATACCAGACAGTGTTACCAAAGGCCACTAACCACTAAACAAATGTTGGTCTCCTTGAGTCAAGCAAAAAATTCCACCAACATCAGCTACACCCAATTGCTTGGAGATTCTGTGACAGTGGCAGCCATATGTCTGTATATCCCAACTTTATTTGATTATTAGCTCTCTCCTTGGAGAATAACTCGTGGATGTCGCCACAAGCTTATACCTTCTAGTGATTAGGAGATTTATATGCCACAGTAAGGCCTTGTCATCTCTCTCAGGGGAAAAAAAAAAGTATCCGGGATTAACACACCATCCAAACATCTGTGTCTATACCAAGTAAACCTACCATATAACTAGCAATTTTTAAATACATATATATCTAACGCTTATGCTTCCTTAGCAGGATTGAAAGCCTGTCCCTGGGCAATTGGTCACTCATGAAAGGAAACAGCCAGAACTGATCAGAGTCCCAAAATCCATCTCCAGACAAAGTAGATGTGTGCTTCTTGTCCACCTGTGCCCATCTCTAAGCCTAAGGAACAATTGTGGAAGAGGGGGAGTGGTATATTGTAGGGGCTGCGAGTATAAGGGGTGAATGGTAAAACTACAAAATATAGTCTGACGCTTATTTGATCAACTGATTGAACATTCAAGCCCCTCCGCTGGATGGTGGGAAGCCTTGGGCTGTGTGGGATGGGGCACAAAACTGCTTGCAAATTGGTTTTATATGAAGGATTCTTGCGAAAAAAAAAAAAAAGGAGCTAGATACTGACATTTGAACTAACGGGAATATAAAATGCTAGTTTGTTTTATTTATAGTTTGTATTGGGTTGGTCTCTATATTTTTCTGAAAAACACAACATCACACGTGTAACACTTTCTTTACTTGTAGGACAATGTTAAAGGAATCTAAGCTCAAATTCTTACTTTCCCAAATAAGTAGAAGTCTTAGTCCAGTCAATAGCGTTAAAGACCAAAGTGTTTATTGGGTAAAATTTATTTAGCAGGTACTCAATCTCCCAAGCTTTATCCACCAAGTATAGGATATTTTAAGGTTAGGGAATTGTTTAGATTAGTTACATTTAGAGTGTAGGTTTTGGTGGAATGGTATACAACTGAACTAATTGGGAATATAAAATGTAATTGGTTTTATTTATAATTTGTATGGTTTAAGGTATACAAATGGCCTATATATTTTTTCTTAATAACACAACATCACATTAAACACTTTCTTTTACTGTAGGACAATTTTAAAGGAACTAAGCTTAAATTTCTTCCCAAATAGTAGCATAAGTCAATGAGAAACAGTTTGTGTAAATTTAATGAACGCTTGTGCCTTGGCTCCTGTTTATGGGTATGTGTAATACAACTTCGGCATCTATAGGTCAAAAACATAAAAACCGAAAAAAAAAAAAAAACAAGCCCAAAAAAAAAAAAAAAAAAAGAGAAAAGAAGATAGGAACAATTAATTAATTAATTAATGTGTATGCCTCCCACCCCACCTCTTGGTACTGGAGGGGTTGAAGGTGGAGTTGACAACCAATGGCCACTGATTTAACCAGTTGAGCCTAGGTGATGAAATATCCATCTCAAGCCACAAGGTGGTGCTGGAGAGATTGTTATGTGGTTAAGAGCTCTGGCTGCCCCACAGGGGTGCACTTGCACACGTGCAGGTAAAACACTCATCCACTTAAAAATAAAAATGAATTTATTTTTATGTGTATGAATGTACTGTCTGCATGTAGGTTTGTGTGTGTGTGTCCTGTGATGCCGCTGAGATCAGAAGAGGGCATCGGATTCCCCTGGAACTGGAGTTAAATAAGGTTCTCAGCTGCCATGTGGGTGCTGGGGATTGAACCCAGGTCCTCTGCAAGAGCAGTCAGCACTCTTAACCGCTAGGCCATCTCTCCATGGATCTTCGTGAGTTCAAGGCCAGCCTGGTCTACAGAGTGAGTTCCAGGACAGCCGGGGCTACAGGGAGACCCTGTCTCGAAAAGACCAAAAAATAAAAATAAAAATAAAAATAAAAATGAATTAATTAAAAATTTTAGTTTCATTTATTATTTTTATTTTATGAGTATATTGCTTGCTTGTGTAAGTGCATTGGTGTCATGCAATGCCTGTAGGGGTCAGAAGAGGTTGTTGGATCCCCTATAACTGGAGTTTTGGACAGTTGTTAGCCTCCATTTGAGTGCTGGGAATTGAACCCGGGTCTTTTGCAAGAGCAGCCAGCGCTCTTAACTGCTGAGCCGTGTCTCCATGCCCAAGTAGAAATTTTTTAAAATCTTAAAAAAATGCTTCCAAACCCAGAAAGTGGGGGATGGAACTCAGTTGGTAGAGTGCTTGCTTAGGATGCACCAAGCCCTGGTTCAGTTCCCAAAGCCCTAGCACAGTATAAATGAGGTATGTAGTGATGCATGCCTGTGGTCACGGCACTCAGGAGGAAGAGGCAGGACAGTTGGAAGTTCAAGGCTACTCTCTGCTACATATTCATTTTGAGACCAGCCTGGGAAACATGAGACTCTGTCTAAACAAAACAGTAACAACAGAGGACAGGGTCCTGAGAGAACAACTGAACAGGTCCAAGCACCTGGAAGTGTGTGCCCCTTGAGACAGCACAGAAGCTGCACCCCCCTCCACACATCCTCACTCCACGCATCTCTTCATCTTCATTTGGCCATTCTTCTGCATCCTTTGCAATATTCTTTATGATAAATGGGTGGACATGGGCAGTGGGTTTCCAGGGGCTGTGAGCTGCTCTAGCACACCCAAGGTGGGGACAGTGGGAGCTCGCAATCTGACTCTGAGCTGGACGGGCGTCTGAAACGGGGCAGCCCTTAACCTGTGGGATCTGACACCATCTGCCCACAAACAGTGTTAGAATCGAATTGAAGACACCCAGCTGGTATTTGCTGGAGAACTGATTTTTTTTTTTTCTGTGTATCAATGTACTGTCTGCATGCAGGTCTGTGCACCCGTGTCGTGCAATGCCGCGGAGGTCAGAAGAGGGTCTCGGATTCCCCTGGAGCTGGAGTTCTCCTGGAATTGGAGTTTCAGATGGCTCTCGGGTGCCATGTGGGTGCTGGAGATCGAACCCGGGTCCTCTGTAAGAGCGGTCGGCGCTCTTACCCGCTAGGCCATCTCTCCAGCCCCTGGAGAACTGATTTTGAGGGGAATCCACGTGCCTCCCATTTGGCCTATGTTGGATGGTGTGTGAGAAAACACTGGGTGTTTCTTTGATCTCTGCAAGGTTACCCATGTGTTTGTTCCCTTTACCTGGGTCCCCATTTCCTCACCAATAAAATACAGATAGCAAACTTCACCTGTCAGGTGTACAGAGCAGAGGAGCAGTGTCTTGTATACAGAGGGTAATTAACTAGGGATCTTTGTGGCAGTGAGTTCAAGCTTATTGTCTGATTTCATTAAGGATGGTGTTAGGTGAGATATATTCAGGATACTTGCTGAGGCACACTTTGGCAAAGACCTGGTTCCCTCAGCAGTAGGCTTCCTGAAATGCCAGATCATATACTAAGATGTATAAGTCTGCTCTCTGAGGGGGCTTTCCAGGCAGAATGACTTGACATGTGTTTCTACTGCAGAGATAAGGCAGCACACAAGCACAGGTCAGGGGATGAAGTTCAGTAAGAAGTTTGGAAAGGAAAGAATTGAGAAGTTCTAGGAAGTAGAGAGTCTGTGCAGGAGGTTCCTTCCTACCCAGGTGTCTCATGTCCTCGGGTCTGCCTTCTGCCTCACCTATAGGACATGGGGTACCTCATTGGACTGGGGTTGTCCCTTGGCCTGTGAGTATCCAAAGGTCTAGATGTCTACCAGGCTGTGAGTAGAGGTTATAGAACAAGGACAAAATAGATCTCTCTCTCTCTCTCTCTCTCTCTCTCTCTCTCTCTCTCTCTCACACACACACACACACACACACACACACACACACACGCTTCCAGCTTCCAGTGTTCATAGAGAGCCGAATCTTTCTAAGGTCAATGAGCTGCTTTTAAAATACGTCCACAAATTCTTTGAAATTCCTCTCCTCAAAAAGCAGACTCAGTTCCTCTCTGCTCCATGCCCTGGAATGGGATAGACCCATTCTACTGTATGGGAACCTTCCATAGAATAGAAATTGATAGAAGTGATGGCTTGTCATTTGGGAACTAGGTTGTCCAGCTTTGTCCTGGCTCTCTCCTTTCTTGTTTTTGGTGCACAGCTACCAGGTTACAGAGCAGCTGGGGCCATCTCGGGGGGGATGTGAGAATATTCCAGCCAGCACCCTCTGAGCAGTACTCAGTGGACACTGGATCATGAGGGAGCACCAGCTCCAGTCTTTTGAGCCTGGAAAAGCACCCCCTTCACATCAGCTGAATCCTCTTCCTCAGAGACACTGAGAAATAAGATGTGAGCATGGTGGCGCTTGCCTTCAGCATCAGCACTTGGGAGGTAGAGGCAGATAGATCTCTGTGAGTTCAAGGCCAACCTGGTCTACATAGTGAGTTCCAGGCCAGCTGGGGGTACAGGAAGACCCTGTCTCAAAAAGACCAAAAATAGAGTGACCATTTGCTTTGTTAGCTGCACTGTCTCTGGTGTCCAGCGTCTTGATGGAATGGGTGGCTTGTAGTGTTCTGACCCTTGTTAGTGGGTCAAAATGCAGATCTTTGTGAAGACCCTGACCAGCAAGACCATCACCCTGGAAGTGGAGCCAAGCAACACCATCAAGAATGTGAAGGCCAAGATTCAGGATAAGGAAGGCATCCCCCCTAACTGGCAGAGGCTGATTTTCACTGGCAAGCAGCTGGAAGATGGCTGCACCCTCTCTGACTCCAACATCCAAAACGAGTCTATCCTGCAACTTGTCCTCCATCTGAGGAGTGGCCATTCATTCTTCAGTCTGCATTCCCAGTGAGTAGCAAAGCCATTACTCTGCATTACAACCTCTTGCCCCAATTTAAGTTTAGAAATGACAAGTTTCAGTAATAGCTGCACCTCTGTTAAAAATGTTAATAAGCCAGGCGTGGTGGCTCACGCCTTTAATCCTAGCACTTGGGAGGCAGAGGCAGGCGGGATCTTTGTGAGTTCAGCCAAGGGCCTGGTCTCAGAGAGGAGTTTCCAGGACAGCTGGGACTCAGGGAGACCCTGTCTCGAAAAAGACAAAAAAAAAAAAAAAAAAAAAAAAAGTTAATAAAAGGTTTTGTTGCATGGTAAAAACAAACAAACAAACAAACAAACAGATGTGTTTAGATATGTGGAAACATTGTGGGGGGGGATGGGGAGGCTACATCATGTCATGTTCAAAGTACTGCTGCGAAATAAAGAAACATCCCCTCTCCCACACGGAGTCCTGTGTCCCCTGGGGTCTGTGTGGCATAGCCAGAAGACACTGGGAGTGGAAGGAGAGAGCTGAGGGTTCTTGCTCTCCTGATCTTTTCCTCACTAAGCCCTGTGCCAGCAATGGCCAACTGGGCAAGGCTACAGCTGCAGAGAGAGAATCAGTCCCTTATCTTACCTCTATGCCAAGCTCCGTAATTGCTATCTTTCCTTTAGATACATGGCATCTAAAAACTGTAATTCTAACTCCAGGAGATCCAACTGTTCTCTTCTGACCTCTTCAGGCATTTCACGACGTGAGTTCCCTTACATGCATGCAGACAATATACTTGTAACACATAAAATAAAAAACTTAAAGGGAAGTATTTCTTCTTCTGACTCACAGTTCAGGTTCATCATGGTAGCAAGGATGGGCAAAGCATCACACTTCATGCCAACCACAATGCAGAGAGAGTGAGGGCGGGCAAGCCATTGTCTGTTAGAGTGATCTGAGCTTAGGTGTGTGTGTGAACTAACATTTCCAGACAGTGTGTCCCAGAGGCACAAATGAGGGTCACAGGACATCTCTATGCTTATGAATTGGGATGATGTGTTGACACAAAGGTCTGGGATTGGCTCCTGGGAGGTGATGTCACACTGCCTATATAACAACATGTTGCATTTGAATAAATGGTCATTTTGTGCTTGGCATTGCTCTCTGCCATGTGTCCTTGGGCTGTGAGTCCCCAAGAATGCTTTCTCCCTGGCCTGTCCCACTGTGGAATGATCATTTGCCACAACTGGAACCCCCAAATATGGAGCATGAAAGAATCCTAGAGAAATTTGGGTATGTGAGCCCCACAATCCTGGTTCTTTGCTATTAACATTTTTCTCTCCTTAATTTCTACTTTGTTCAAACATGGGGCTGGTGTCTATGATTGGTTGTCTGGCTGGAAGGCTAACAACCTGGTGGGGACATGTGGTTTTTCATGTGTGGAAGAAGCTGGCAGTCTCCTCACCTGGCTAACCACAGGTTTGTTCATGAAGCCATCAGCTTGTGTGCAGGCCATGGAAATCAGCAATTTCCTGGTCAGGTTGGGCCCAGGAGTTACCACCTACCCACCCACGAGTTTGCCCACAAAGCCATCAGCTTGTGTGGACTGGGTCTATGGAAAACCAGCAGTTTTCTGGTCTGTTGTGGCTCAGGAGTTACCATCCCCCAGCCCCATGTTTACTAGTTGTTCGCATGCACAGGCTGTGGAAGCCGGCTATGGGATTAATCAATCTTGAGGTCATGAGGCTATCAGCCTCAGGCTTGGCCTTGTGGTCATTTTTGAAAAAATTTACAGGCCTAAAATAAAACTTTGGGTTCTAATATAAAAAAAACCTACCACCGCCCACGCCCCCCCCAACATGCTCAGATGCCAGGTGACCTGACCATCTCTGGATATAAATTTGAACTCTTCCAAATGTCAAAAGAAACAAATTTTCTCCTTTGCTGTATCTCCTATTTCCCAAAGAGACTTGTGCCTGAAATATTGTATTAAAACTGCCATTTAAAGAGACTTTGACCATATCATAGGGCCAAGGCTCACCTACACTTTTGCCCAAGTCCTGCCCCCTCTGTCCTCTCAGGGTCCCCCTGTGCATACCCCATGTCCTCCACCTTAGCCATCTTCCTCCCTCCCCTGACAAAAACAAAACAAAACAAAACAAAAAATGCTTAAACTGCCAATTAAAGAGACTCCTACAACTCTCAAAACTTGCTACTGGCTTCCTAGGCCTTTTTATAATGCAAATTAAGCTCCTGCCTAACTGTGCAAGACAGAGGCCCAGGCTCTTTTTATGCAAATTAAGGGCTTTTTACAGCCAACTTTAGCAGCTTTAAAAAAAACATGTTTTTATTGCATGCAGACAGTACATTGATACACATACCGAAATAAATAAAATAAAATAAAAATTAAAAAAAAAAACAAACAAACATGTTTTCCTCCTTAAACAGAAAGTTTAAAAATGGTATTAAACATTTGTTATATGTTCTAATCTTTTTACAATTTGTCTTGGTCTTCATTTTAGAAGGTTTTTTTATCATCATTACAACCTGTCTCTGGGTAGAATTATGCTACACTTTGACTTCTTATAAATCTCATAGGTAACTGTCTTTGTATTTCTATGGCTGTATCATCTAACTGATCCCTGTTCTTTATTTCCTGCCCCTTTCCTTTTGCCAGTGTAACTGTAGGGTATTAGACCTGCAGTTGGATAGTAAGCTAGCTGTTTGGCAGTGAGTATTAAGGTCTGGAATGGCTGGGTGTTTAGCTCTGAGATAACTAATCTCACAGCTGATGGTTTGGCTAAGTAGCCAAGCGGCCTTGAGGAGTGAACAACTCTTAGGCTATAATGGCTGCAGAAATTATCAACTTCCTGGAAAATCCATGGGCCCCTTCAATTGTCACTGTTTCTTTAATCCCAGCACTTGGGAGGCAGAGGCAGGGGGATCTCTGTGAGTTCAAGGCTAGCCTGGCCAGGCGTGGTGGCACATGCCTTTAATCCCAGCACTCTGGAGGCAGAGGTAGGTGGATCTCTGTGGGTTCAAGGCCAGCCTGGTCTACAGAGCAAGCCCCAGGACACCTGGTACTAAAAGGGAGACCCTGTCTCAAAAATACCAAAAAAGTGTAAAACTAAAAAGAAAAAAAAAAGGCTAGCCTGGTCTACATAGTAGTGAGCTCCAGTCTAGCTGGGCCTAAAGGGAGATCCTGTCTAAAAGAAAAAAATCAAATTCTATCTTGCCATGTCTAATCAAAACATAATATTTTTGCTAATAAACTCAGGTACGCTAAACATCTTTAAGTAAAAAAGTGCACAGTTAATTAAAAGTGCTAAGCATTAAAATTTGTTCTGGTCTTTAAATTTGTTTCACCTTAAAGGCCTTACTCAGGAGTTAACCTTAAAGCATTCCTAAATTTGTAGGGGGAGGGGAAAACCGTCTGGGAAAAGAAAAGGTTTCTTTAATTCACAGGTTTCCCCAACGCAGTGGCCTGTCATCCAGTACCCTCTAACTGCCTGTTCTGTTGTGTACACACTGGCTACTGAGCTGCCAGCCAATGGCTATAATTCATCTTAAACGTCATGTTTAAATCTATGTTGAATTGTCTTTTAAAATTAACTGGTGTAACACAGGCTTTCAATTTCAGCACACTAGAAGTAGAGGCAGGCAGACTTCTATGGGAGTTTAAGGCCAGCCTGGTCTGCCTATGGAGTTTCAAGACAACTGCTACAAAGAAACACTGGCTTGAATGAACTGCTTTATTTATTTATTTATTTGTTATTTTGGCTCGTTGAGACAGGGTCGTCCTCTGTAGCAAGCTGGGCCTGGAACTCACTCTGTAGACCAGGCTGGCCTTGAACTCAAGGAGATCCACATGCTTATGCCTCCCGAGTGTTGGGAATAAAGGCGTGAGCAACCACACCTGGCTGCCTCTTGATAGCTATTAGGAAAGATTCTCATTAACAACATAAACTAAAAAATCTTGGTCCAATTTAAATAAAGATGAAAAAATTTATGTTTCTCTTTTCAGTTCAAAACAATATGCCATTTTCCTCCCCTAAGGCCACCCTTAAAGATCTAAGTGTGCTCTGACGTGTGTGTAATCGCATGTTTATATTTTAATCTCCTTATGACTTAATTAGTGTTTCTGTCTTTTTTTTTTTTTTTTTGTTTTTTTGTCTTTTTTTGATACAGGGTCTCCCTATAGGTCCAGCTGTCCTGGAGCTCTCTCTGAAGACCAGGCTGGCCTTGAACTCCAAAATATCCACCTGCCTCTGCCTCCCAAATGCTAGGATTAAAGGTATGTGCCACCACACCTAGCAAAGAGTCAACTATATGCTCATAAAAGCTATTTGCGCCAGGCATAGTGACACATGCCTTTATTTATTTATTTTATTTTACTAAAAGACAATCTTTTTAGACACATGCCTTTAACCCTAGCACTTGGAGGAGAGGCAGCGACGAACTTTGTGAGTTCAAGGCCAGCCTGGTCTACATAGTGAGTTCCAGGACAGCTGGGGCTACAGGGAGTACCTGTGTCTCGAGAAGACGAAAAAAAAAGATATTTGGGCTGGGAAGCGTAGGCTAGCGGTTAAGGCTCCAACTGCCTCTTGCAGAGGACCCGGGTTCGAACCTAGCACCCACATGGCGGCTGAAAACCGCTCTTACTCCAGTTCCGGGGAATCCGACGCCCTCTTTCTGACCTCCGCAGCATTGCATACACGGTGCACAACAGACAAAGGAGCACAAACAACAACACAAGCAAGAAAATACAAATAAATAAATATAATTTTTTAATTAATAAAGTATTTTGCTCTATTTTTGGTATTTATTTAATTTTTAATTGGTTCTTGATAAATTATTAATGTATATTTACTACAATATTGACTGATTAAAAAGCTGACTGTGGGATGGAATTGGCTCTTCCATCCCAGACTGAGTCTGTTAATATAATCAAACAGCTAACAGATAAACTAACTTCAGCAAAGGTCATGATTGTTTATTTACATTTTATTTGTCTTTCTTTTTTAATTTTTTAAATTTATTTCTTTTCTTTTTTTTTTTTGGAAAGTGTTTTTTCTTAAACAAATTTTTTTATTTAAATTTCTCTATTATTTTTTTTTTAAAAAATCTAGACCGTGTCCCCGCTTTCCCCATAAAATCTCCCTCTTAGTCTTTCACTAATATTTTCCATGGACGTTGACTGTTTTAGAGCAGATTCACTTTTCAGTCAGATTCTTTGATGCGTATTTTCCTGTTGTTGTGTTCTTACTGTTTCGCTGTGTCGGCGGGACATCCGGGTTCCGGGTCGGAGAGCCGTGCATTCTGCACAACCAATGCTTTTCAGTCTCTTTAGTGTTTCTCAATTATTTTCCATTGCGGACGTGAGCGTGTTTATGAGCCAGAAAGTTTCCACTGTTCGTCAGTTCTTTGATGCATATTTTCTGTTGTTGTGGTGTTGTTTTCCAAATATGTCATTATGTCAGACTGCTTTGTACAGAATGCTTCAGGGCCCTACACAAGAAATACTTCAACTGCCAGGTAATTGGCCACTATAGCATCCCGTCACGATGGAGGGAATACCAGTGCGGTTCGTTTTTAGTTTTTCTGACGGGTTGGTTACTGTTTTGGTTTACGTTGTTCTTATCAGCAGTGGAGTGTCCTCGTAGCTCCAGCCATTTTCCGTGAGATAGCCGTGATGTCGTCTTTCTTTACTGCTGGCGATTTAGAGTTCCATCTGTGTAGATTACACTATTTTCTCTATCCATGTTCGTGGAGTTCGTAGGGCTTTAAGGGTTGTTATCCAGCTCTTCTGCTCATTTGTTGAAGAGAGCTGAAATAAACTCATGGCCCCGGTTGCATGTATTCTCTGTGTGCTGGGTGATGTCTTGAGTGGTACATGGCCTCGAGGGAGTGGTATGGCTTGGGTCGTGTGGCAAGTTCATTCGCAATGTCTTTCAAGGGTTTCCACACTGCATTTCCATAGTGGCTGTACGAGTTTTCACATTCATCAGCTCAGTGCATGATGAGTGTTCGCCTGTTCCCGCGACAACCTGTTCCACCACTTGTGTATCGATTTTGTTTTCTTGATTCCTAGCCAGTTCTTACCTGGAGTAAGATGATAGGTCATTAAAGTGGTTTGGTGATTTTTGTATTTCCTTGAATGATATAGTGATGTTGAGTCAGTTCTGTGAGGTGTTGTCTCAGAACCATCTGCTAAGTTCCTCGCTTGTGGAGTCTCTGTTCATTTCTTTCTCCATCTTATTGAGCGGGTCGTCTTGTGTTCTTTTTTCTTTTTGTTTTGAGTAGTTTATAATTAGTTCTGGATAATCAATGCTTTGTTTCAGTTGTATCTGCAGTGAAGGTTTCTCCCTTGTGGGATTTTTTACTGTTTTTTTTTTTATTGGTTATTGTTTCTTTTGGATGTACAGAAGCTTTTGAGTTTAGTGTGATTGAGTCCGCATTGTCGTCAACATTGGGTCCGTTACCGTTGATTCTTTGTGCAGTGCTTTTTTCTTGTCGTCTGATTTAAGAAGTTCTTTTCCGTACGCCTATGTTCTAGTAGATCTGCTCTGCCAATCTTTTCTTCATATCATCTTTCAGAGTTGATGTGGGTGTTCACGTTGATGTTGGGTGCTTTAATGCCATCTGGGAGTTGACTTTTTGTATCAGGGGCGTGAGAATGTAGGTGGTGGTTGTAATTTTCAGTTCTTATCGTAAGTTGTGTGATTTCTCAGGTTTTGCCAACACCACTTGGAGTCTTGTTTCCATTTTTGTGCTTATTCTCCATTGTGGTTTCTGTGGCCCCTTGTCAGAGATACTGTGTATGATTGACCTTAGAAAATTCCGTAAATGTTAAGTATCTCAGATTGTTTGATTTCATATCAGGTTTATCTTGTGTCCATATGTAGAGTCTAACCCAGGCTTCCTGCGTGTTGTTTATTCGTCTGCCATACTAGCGCGAGGGATTATCTGTTTGTTTGTTTATTGACGGTGATATGCTCCTTTGTTTGAGTTTCTATACAGATGTTAATTCTGGTATAAGACTGTAGATCCCTCTCTTGGGTGATTCTTCTTCTCTTTCGACGTGAGAAGAGATATCTCTCTGGGGCTAGGATCGGTTGAGGGTGCTATTTGTTTTGCTAAATCTCTCAAAAATGATCATTATCATAAGAGGATTACTGTGTTGAAATTGGTTCAAGCCCATTAGTTTGAAGAATATCTCTTGGGTGATTTTACTTAAGGTGTATATGACTAATTTATCCCAATCCAAAATTCGAGCCACATGGGAGGTTTATGTACCCTCATTTTGGTAGGTTCCTTTTATTGCGACATTTTTACATTGTTTAATTTCTTTTTCAAGGCGAATGTCTCTATATAGAAAATTATTGCGATGTGAGTAGGAGTGTTTGCGCGAGTGCTTCTCTTTAGCGGGTTCAATGTTCTCTTTGTTCCTTCTTTTACTTTAAGTAGTTTTTAAAAATAATTTTTTTTTTGTAGAGAGAGTCGGTCTTGGTAATCTTTTGTTATGGTTGTTGGGTAAGGCGTACGGTCTATTTCGTTATTTGCTTTTCTTTTCCGAGGTTATGGGCTCATTTGTGTATATGTGTGTCTTGGAAGGGTGCGTTAAATTATTAGAGATGCTATCTGCTTAACAGTTTGTTCCTCTTGATTTCTTAGTGGAGTAAGAATAAGTGTTCCTGAGTAATTCTTCTGCCTACAGGTCTTAATTTTGCTAGATCCACGTGGCTGTTAAATGCCACGTTTTCTGCTCAAGGGCATGTGTTTGAGATTGGAGTTTTCTGCCATTTTCATAGCTGACGTTAAAGTATTAACACTCGGATAGAGTTTTTTGCGCATACTTCATTAAGTCAGCAAAAACCAAAGGGATCAGATTATCTATTCGAGCACCTTTACAACATCTTTTAGTGCGCAAGTTTAGTGAAGCACTTCCTCTTTTCCAATTAGTACTCGCTTTAATGATCCTTTTCACTTCCTTTTATTGTGTCCGCCTTTTTGTGTCGGCTCTGGATGTAGAGTTTTGCTATCGATTAAGTTTTAGTTAGTCTGAGGTTGGAAGCTTGGAGAGGAGATCATGTTCTCCTGAAATTTTGTATATCAATCAAGACCACAGTCCATTAACTATCATGGAAAAACTTCAGCAAGAGACCAAGTGATCATCAGCTATGAATGGGGGAATGACGGTGAATAGGGGGGGGAAGACACTTTAGCCCCTTTTTGACACAAGGTAGGAACTCCCGGGCAAGGCTGGCCCGCCCTATCACCGTAACTAGTCTTCTCTCTTCAAAACCTATAGGCTTGACCTTTGCTAGAGCCCAATAAAAAGGGCGCGATGTTTTCAGTCAGTAATATACACGGATCAACTCTAACAATGGAGTATCTAAAGGTGATGGAAAATAAATTAGAAGGGCAGTGTGGGTCCTTAAACCCTATTCGTAATTTGTCCTGAGGAATTATGGCTGTATTTGTTGATTATCATTCTATAAGAGATTGGTCGGAGAACCTCGACCAGAACTCCTAGGAACGAATTAACAGCTTCAGCAAAAGTGGCAAGGATACAAAATTAACTTTCAAAAATCAATGCCCTTTCTTTTACTACCCCATAAACACACAAATGCAAACTGGAGAAAGACACATATTTCAAGAGACCCCTGATTTCCCCAACTCAAAGCGAACTATAAAGCCCTCTAATAAAAACGATAAGATCCCATGTAAGAGGGAACAGAGACATAGACCAACTAGACACAAGGAAGCTCCTTCTTAAAACATGCAAAAGTACTTAATTAAAAGCGCTTTTAAGTGAATAGTATATATATTCAGGAAGCAATCACAAATCAGATAGGACGTTAGTGAAATAATGGAGTCCGTGGTCTCTCTATGCTCTCGGCATGGTGGATCTTGGGAAAATTATACTATTTGTTGAAAATGTCACCGTTATCAAAAACTCTGTGTGTTTATGATGTATTTTAATGGATTATTCAACCCTATAGAATATAATCTTCCCAAGAGTCGTTCTTCACAGGCATTGAACATAGTTGCATATAACCATTCCATCTGTTGAGAAACCAAAGCAGTACTCTCGGTATGAATCCCCAAACATTTAGGGTCCAAAAAATCAAGTATCCTCAGTGAGAAGAGGCATAACACATGGAGGGGATCTCTAATATGCTCAGTACTTTTTAAACTATGAGATGTGGCTGAAGGGCTATTAGTCATCTAGAATAATACGACGTCCTGGTACTTATTTGCCGAGGCTATAACAGACTGTTGACCAAATGAACCTGTAAATATCCAGAATAGATCATCTGCGAAGACATCTGTTCGTTTGCACGCATGATAGAGCAGAGATTGAGTCTTACTAGCCATTTCTCCCTTTTCTTACGTATCTTAGTCTTTTTGCTGGGTTCATTGGCTAATAGGGAGGAGGGATGCTTGCCTTACAAATAGAAGGAATTTTGGGAGAGTTCCCTCTGATAGTATACTTCTAGGAGAGACAGGATATTCAAGAAGATAAACTAGGTGGTTCATGTCTTTTTGATAATGTTCTATAGGAATTCTGCACTGTATGGAATCGTCTGGTGCCTGGCTTTGGCATATATTAGTCTTGGGAAGGTCTAAAGCTATATCTTGTAACAGATATCACCATCTGAAATTTAACTACACTATATCTATCGGGTCTGTTTTTTTTTTTTCTTTGTGTTCCTCTTGGCCATACGCACTTTGGTGATTCCCAGATTTCAGATATTCATCCCATTTCTTTAGATTTTTCAAAACATTGGTAGAAAATATTAGATAGCTTGAGAAGTATGTTTGTAATATTCCCATAAATATTTTTCTTGATCTTTCCTTGTTCGTCGTTGTGATATTTCCCTCTTCATCCAACAGATTGGTAATTTGATTTTGGAGTTGTTCCTTCTTTCTTTTTGTTATGGACTAGAGGTCTTGTCTATCTATGTTTTATCCTTTCAAAGAACCAACCTTTTGGCTTCATTGATTTTTTGTATTGTTTTTCTTGTTATTCTATTTCATTGATTTCTCTCTGATTTTTGTTATTCTTTCCTGTCTGTTGCGTTTGAGGGTTCATCTGTTGTTGCCTTCAGGCCATGCTTTTAGCTTGTAGTGTTAGGTACATTCCTTGTGCTCTTTCTTGGTTTTTCTATTGTAGGCACCCAGGGGCTTAAAATTTCCTTCTTAGGATTTGCTTTTAAGGTTATCCAATAATAAGTTTTGTTGTGTTCGTATTGTCCATTGTCATTTCAGTTCCCAGGGAACTGTTTTATTTCTTTCTTTATTCTCTTCCTTGACCCCATTCATTATTCAAGAGTGTTTGTTTTAGTCTCCATGTGTTTTGTATGCGGGAGTGCTTGTCTCTGGTGTTTGATGTTGAGCTTCATTGCACTGTGGTCTGACAGGATGCATAAAGTTATTTCAATCTTTTTGTATTTGTTAGAGGTTTCTTCTGTGTCCCAGGATGTGGTCGATTTTGGAGAAATGTTCTGTGGGGTGCTGAGTAGAAAAGTGTATTCTCTGGTATTAGGATGGAATGTTCGGTAGAGGTCTATGAGGTCCATTTCGGTGTATCCTATATCGTTCAGTTCAGATGTCTCTCTGTTTATTTTTTGTCCTGTTGACCTATCAAAGGACTCACGTGGGGTATTGAATATCCCACTATTAGTGTGCTGGGGTTATTGTGTGACTTGTGGTCCTGGAGAATTGTCTTTATAAAGTTTGGTGCACAGAAGTTTGGTGCATATATATTCATAATTGGTGAAATCTTCTTGGTGGATTGTTCCTTTGATAAATGTAATGGCCTTCTTTTTTCTTCTGATTTCTTTTACTTTGAAGTCTATTTTATCGATATTAATAATAGCAACACCTGCTTTCTTTTTGGTACCAATTTGCTTGGAATATTTTTTTCCATCCCTTACTTAAGTTTGTGCCTGTCCTTGAAGGTAAGATGTGTTTTTCTTGCAGACAGCATATCGATGGAATTCTGTTTCCTAATCCATCTCCCAGTCTATGTCTTTTGATTGGGGAATTTAGTCCATTAATTTAATTTAAGGTTATGACTGATAGGTTTGTTGTTGCTTCCTTTTGCCTTTATATCCATCGCAGTTTTGATTTAGGTTTCTACTTCTGCAGTTCGCTTTTATTATTTCTCCTTCTAGTTGCCTGGGTTTGGTTGCTCCTTTCTTCTGTTCTTTGGATTGCTTCAGTATTCTCTGAAGGGGTTGGTTTTCCGGACATGTATTCTTTTCAAGTTGTTTTAGTCATGGAAGATTTTCCTCTCTCCTCCACTATGATTGACATTTTGCTGGGTATAGTAACTGGGCTGGCATCCATTGTTCCCTCAACCTGGGAATGCTTTGCTCCAAGGTTCTTCTTGCCTTCATCGTTTGCTGTGAGAAGTCCGTGTTATTCTGATAGGTTTCCCCTTATAGGTCACTTTTGTTGTTTTTCTCCTTGTCGCTTTAAGAATTTTGTCTTTGTTTGGTGTCCAGCATTTTAAACTATGATGTGGCTGGAGAATTTCTTTTCTGATCTTGTCTGTTTTGGAGATTCTATGTGCTGTCTTGTATTGGTAATTGGTTTGTCCTTTTTTATGTTGGGGTAAGTTTTCATCTATTATTCTGTTGAGAATCTGATCAATACCTTTCTCTTGGGATCTTCTCCTTCCTCTATTTACTATGATGCGGAGGTTTGATCTTTTCATAGTGTCCACAAGCTCCTGGTTGTTCCATTTTTGTGTATTTTTAAAATTTTTCATAATCTTTCCCATTTGAGGTTTTTTAGTTGTTCTGTGTTGTCCTCCAGGTCTGATATTCTTTGTTCTGCTTCCTCCATTCTGCTTCTGAGGCTTTTTTCATTCCTTCCTCTTTGAATGGATTGAGTGTTTGATTTCCTTTTTCATTTCCCCTTCTGGAGATTTTCTTTAGTTGTTCCTATTTCTTTTTGGAGCTTCGCAATCTCTTTTGTAGTCTTTTGTTTGTTGTTTGGTCTTCTTTTTCTTTTTCAGCCAGTGGAATCTTTTCAAGTGTTTTCTAATTCCTTCCGAGCTTGTCATTTCTCTCTCTCTCGGTCCTCATCTCTTTTCTTAGTTCTTTAATTTGTTCTTTATGATTTTGTATGTTCTTTAAGTATGTTCCCAATTGTTTGTTCTGATGCCTGTGTCCTGGGGCATCCCCGGGGGATATCCCACTGCAGGAGTCTTCCATAGGGTTGGTAAAGCTTGCGCGTGGGATTATCCTGCACCTTTCCAGTGTAGTCTCTTTCTTCGTGATCTGGCATATGGGCTTCTTTCTCCTTGCCTGTATTCCAAGTGAATCACATGTCTTTTTCACTATGTTGAAGCGAGGCTTGTCTTTGCTTGCCTCCTTCAGATCCTTCTTGCGTAATCTCAAGCTGGCGCCGGGGGGGGTGGGGCTCTTCAGTCCGCGCCCCCGGCATGCCTCCAGCCATAAGAGCAATGCATACCGGCGGTGGGAGATAACTCGCCCCGCCACCCCCCAGCCACTAGAAATCTAAACCAGCCCAAAAAGACCACACCTTTAATCCCAGCTGGGGGTATACTGCAACCTCACAAAGCCACAAAGGCCAATCAAACAAAGACAGCAGGACCAAAACGATCAGCATCAGCCCCAAGGACACCATTTCCTACCTGTCTCCCCCTCTTCCTGCCGGCGGGCTCAAGGAGATCTCCAAAAAAAATTTTTTGTTACTGTAATTTGTATCAAGTATGTCTGCATGCAGGGTCTGTGCACCCGTGTTGTGCAGAGCTGCGGAGGTCAGAAGAGGGTTGCCGGATTCCCTTGGACTGGAGTTCTCCTGGAATTGGAGTTTTTCAGATGGTTCTTGGCCGCCATGTGGGTGCTGGGGATCGAACCTGGGTCCTCTGTAAGAGCGTTGGCGCTCTTACTGCTGGCCATCTCTCCCAGCCCCTATTTATTTTAGTTTTCTATGTGTATGAATGTACTGTCTGCCATTGTAGGTTTGTGCACCCTGTATCATGTAATGCCATGGAGGTCAGAAGAGGGTGTCGGATTTCCCTGGAACTGGAGCTCTAGATGGTTCTCAGCCACCATGTGGGTGCTAGGGATTGAACCCAGGTCCTCTGCAAGAGTAGTCAGCGCTCTTAACCACTAGGCTATCTCTCTCCAGCCCTTATTTGTCTTTCTTAAAAATAACTAATGAACACAAGAGCAGAACTGATGGTGGTTTGGGCTTGCCAAGGAGGAGACTTTAAACATGACATCTTTCTGCCTTCTAAATAAAAAAAAAAAAAAAACGAAAAATAATAAAAAAAAAAAACTGAAGAAAAATAAATAATACTAAACTATTGTTTGGCATGCATATGTGCATATTTGGAGTGATGCATATTGATGGAAAACACAACAACAACAATGACAACACAAGAAGTACTGTGTGCAGGGGTGTCTCAACCCAGGCGGATTGTTTGATTGGTTTCTCATTGTCTTTGTTGAGTCTTTGGCCCAATTGGCTGGTGTGGCAGTGGGGGACAGGAGTTGTCCTCCCAGCTGGTATAAAAGGTGTGTTTGTGTGAGTCTTGAGATTGAGTGGATTTCCCAAGACACCTATTAAGCACAGGTGACCTGGGTGCTGGCTAAACAGCAACCCCCCCACCCCACCCTGCCAACTGGGATTGCCAAAGGAGGGTGTCCAAGTAAGTATTTTTTTAAACAATACAACAGCGGTTATTTATTTCTTTTCATAAGTGGTTGGCTACTCATTGCTCCTTCAGGGATCCAAGAACCTAGGAAGGAGTCAAAGGGAGGAAGATGGAAAATTTGAGGCAAGTCCTTGTGACATAAAGTGATAGAAGCCAGCCAGAGAGACTTAGCATGACTCTGTCATTCAAAAGAACAATGACACAAGTTTGAGAAGATCCTGGAAGTCTCACAGAAGTGTACATGGTCCAAGGCTTCTCCTGACACATGTGCTCCCCTCCCCCAGGACCTGTGATCTGCTTCTCATTGGCTACCTGGCCCTCATCCATGGGAGGTCCCTTCAAGTGAATTCTTTGGAGAACCTTCAGAATAGAAAGGAAAGAGTGAGTTAGACTTCCAACAGAAAGCCTAAAGCTGGGCTGGAGAGATGGCCTAGCGATTAAGGGCACCAACCGCTCTTACAGAGTACCCAGTTTCGATCCCCAGCACCCACATAGTGGCCGAGAACCATCTGAAACTCCAATTCCAGGAGAAGGAAATCCAGTTCCAGGGGAATCTGACACCCTCTTCTGACATCCGTGGCATTGAATGACATGGTTGCATGTCACGCGCGCAGCAGTCTTGCTGGCAAGAACTTTACGCGGACAACAGATTCTTCTGCAGCAGTATTTATTGTGTCACAGCTCTGTTGTGAGAAGGACCCCGAATGGGGAAGAGGCACTGCCTATATAGCAGTCTAGAGGGTTTGAATATGCTCTGGAATGGTGCACTGTCCAATGCCTCATTAGCGTATCCAATGTATGGGCTTATAGCACAATAGAGGCCAAAGCCTCATTAGAATATTAAGTGAATGGGCACAAAGTCATGCGCAGTTCCTGTCCTAACGCGGAAGAGATGGCTACATGCGGAAAAGGTGGCTAGTTTGTTGTTCTCTACCTCCTGGGAAGTCGGTGCCATCTTTAGGGTGCGGTGCATGGTCACAGTAACAATGCTGTGACAGGCTGCCAAACAGGTGCACAGACCTGCCAGCAGACAGTACATTCAAACACATACAGAATAAATAAAATTTAAAAAAAAAGAAAAGCCTAAAGCTTAGAGAATCAACAATTCCATAAGCAAGGAGTAAAGGATAAAAACAAATCAATCAACAAACAACGAAGACATCTGAAGGAGGCAGGCAAGAGGCAAGCTTCACACAGTGAAGAGGCATTGGGAATACATTGGAATACAGGCAAAAAAGAGAAACCCATATGAGAGGGACACGAAGAAGAAACAACATAGGTGAAATGTGCAAGGATAATCCTGCCACCAAGCCTACAACCCTGTGGAAGATTCCTACAGTGGGGATCCCCCTAGGGATGGCCCAGAAAACAGATATTAGAAGTACAATTGTGAAGATACTTAAAGAAATACAAGATTTAAAGGCAAAACAAAAGAATAAGAAAAGAGAATGAAAAACATCAAGAAGGACCTAGAGAGAGAGAATGACAAACTCCAGAAAGGAAGTGGAAACACTGAAAAGATCCATGTTGAAAAAGATATGGAACACAGCGAAGCAAAAGAGCTACAGAAGAGATTGGAGAAAGCTCCAAAAGGAAGTGGAAATACTAAAGAAATTAAGAAGAATGAAATGGCAAAGAAATCAACATCTCCAATCAAGAAGGAAGGAATAGAAAAAGCCTCAGAAGCAGAAATGGAGGAAGCAGAACAAAGAATATCAGACCTGGAAAGAATAACACAAACAACTAAAAACCTCAGTAAAGATTATGAAAAATTTTAAAACTACACAAAAATGGAACAAACGCAAGGAACTGTGGGGACACTATGAAAAATGATCGAACCTCGCAAACATAGGAGTAGAAGGAAGGGAAGAATCCAAGAGGAATGGTAGATGAAAAATTTCCCCAAACTAAAAAAGACTAAACAATACAAATACAAGAAGCACATAGGCCGGGCATTGGGGCACATGCCTTTAATCCTGCATTTGGGAGGCAGACGCAGTGGATCTTTGTGAGTTCAAGGCCAGTCCTGGTGTACCAGAGTGAGTTCCAGAACAGCGTAGGGTTACAGGGAGAACCCTGTCTCAAAAAAGACAAAAAAAAAAAAAAAAAAAAAAAAAAAAACCCCATAAGAACCCAAACACACAAGATCAGAAAAGAAACTTCTCCATGCCACATCAAATAGTTAAAATGCTAGACACCAAAACAAAGAACAAAATCCTTAAAGCCACAAGAGAAAAACAAGTGACCTAAAAAGGGAAACCTATCAGAATTACACCACTTCTCAGTGCAAACTTGAAGCAAGAAGAACACGATGGAGCCAAAGCAATTCCCAGTGCTAAAGAACCTTAGATGCCAACCCGCAGGTTACTATACCTAGAAAAAAATGTTGATT
>VZQC01014068.1:6358-25427 GCA_009823505.1 Rhizomys pruinosus
GACTTACGATGTAGGCAAGAATAACCTTGAACTCACAAACTTCCTAACTCTGCCTCCCACATCTCTGTCATAGGCAGAGACACCATGCCTGGCTGAATAATGGTTCTGGAAACACAACTGTGCTTCAAGTACTTTTGTACTTTTCTCAGAATAATGGGATTAAAACTTAGAATTTTGAGGCTATTTTCTGTGTCCATGCCTAGGTTACTTTTAATTCCCATTTTAAAATGATCATAAATAGTAGCTCTGACAAAACAATGTAAATTGAGATTTTTTTTTCCAGTTCATTTGGTCCTAAGTGCTCACAGATGAGAAAGTACATAATTTAAGTTTTTTCTTTGGTTTGCTCTTTAGTGTCTGTATTTCCGGTCAGTGTTGTAAGACACATTGAACCCACACTGGGTTTGTTCCTACAGAAGCTATTTCTTTCTTTTTTTTTTTTTTATTTCTGTATGTGTATGAATGTACTGTCTGCATGCAGGTCTGTGCACCCTTGTCGTGCAATGCCGCGGAGGTCAGAAGAAGGTCTCGGATTCCCCTGGAGCTGGAGTTCTCCTGGAATTGGAGCTTCAGACGGCTCTCGGCCGCCATGTGGGTGCTGGGGATCGAAGCTATTTCTAATGGGCTTTCTCTCCCAACTCTCATCTACTTGTCAGACATCAGAGTATCCATGTCTGGTCTGTGTTTTACTTCATTCACTGGAGGCAGAAGTTAGAATGAGTCATCTGGAAACTATCAGAGATTTTTATCTACTAAGCTAAAAGTCTAAAGCAGAGTACAAGAGACAGATTACAAAGCACACATGCTCAGTTTAAAGGTTCAAATTGGGTTGCTTCTCTGCCCTCAGTGGGTTCCGCCTGCAAACCTTTTAAACAGTTTATAAAAATTACTCACATTTGAAAAGTTTATTACGCAGGATTTACGTAGCTCACAATCTCTCAGCTCCAATTTTAGGCAGAGTGATTTCAGGCATTTCCTCAAGTCTCACTACATTCCATTTCTCCCCCTTTCCCTTGTGTTTTGTGTAACATGCAATGAGTCAGTAGCCATACCATCAGGAGAGTCTAGCCAAGCAATGACGAATTACTATCCTGTACTAGGAGGGTCAATGTGAGGTAAACATTCAGATCCGAGGCTGGCATGACATTAAACACTCCTTGCCTGTTAGCTATAAGTAGTTATTAGTAGGAATTACTCTGGCCCCACATAATTCTATGGTACTGCCTTACAATATGGGAACAAAAACCAATGTGAACCCAGCACAGGGGCCCCATAAGAATGATGATTCTGAACTTAACCCATGTAGCTTCCTGACCTATGTAACAATTTTTAAATCAAATAATATTTAGGAATAAGCTTTAGATCATTTTGAATTCAACGATTACCAATTAGTTATGAGGGTGACTATATCAGACAGTGACATAGGAAGGAATTCTAATCATTTTATGTATGGTGTTATTAGTCTCTTTTCTCACCTTTTTGATAGGATAAATGAAAGCATATAAGGGTTTTAATTTAATGAATCAAGTTTTCACAGCTGGAGAATGATAGGAAGTATTTTGAAATAAACTCTTTATCATGATATTTTGACCTATAAATTGTTAAATTCTCTTTTGGTTATTTTTTGGGGGTGATTTCACTTCTTTACATCATAATGCTGTCCATTAAGTACTATGTAAAGTACATGTTGATTTCTCTTTTGAAGGAGTCAGGATGTGTAAGACTTCCTATTCATTAGTTCACCTTTCATAGTGGTTGGACTATGAGGCCCCCAAAGACATCCACATCTCCACAACTTGTGACTATGTTACCTTATGGGAGAAAAGTGACCTTGTGTATCTGATTCAATTGAGGGTTTTGAGTTGGAACTAGTATGCTGGATTATGTGAGTGGTCCCAATATAGAAACAAAGGACCCAATAAATGAAAGAGGGAGGCAGTGATGAAGGGATAGACGCTGAGGTCCAGGGACATGCTTCCAAGATACCAAAGGGTTCTGTCTAGAGACTAGAAAACCAAGGAGGATTCTCTCAGGGAGCCTGTGTTAACCTCAGCTTTGTGGTAGCCATTTCAGACAGCTGACTTCCGCATCTGCATAATACTTGTGATATTTAAGTCACTAAGCTTGTGGCAGTTTGATACAGAAGCAGTATATAGAAAATGAATGCATCCTCTTTGTAACCCATCTTTCCTTTCTGTACTTGCTCCTGTACGCCAGGACTTTTGTCTCTTTGGCCTCTAGATCAAGTTTCCAAATTATTTGTTTGAAACATACATGTAAACCATTCAACACATTTTTATCATCAAAAAATTTGGGGGTGGGGGTTAATTCAGTATGAAAGCCCAGCAGAGGGCTGGAGAGATAGCCTAGCAGTTAAGAGCGCCGACCCCTCTTACAGAGGACCCGGGTTCGATCCCCAGCACCCACATGGCGTCCGAGAACCGTCTGAAACTCCAATTCCAGGAGAACTCCAGTTCCAGGGGAATCCGACACCCTCTTCTGACCTCCGCAGCATTGCACAACACGGGTGCACAGACTTGCATGCAGACAGTACATTGAGACACATACATAAATAAATAAATAAATGCCGGGCATGGTGGTGCACGCCTTTAATCCTAGCACTTGGGAGGCAGAGGCACGCGGATCTCTGTGAGTTCGAGGCCAGCCTGGTCTACAGCGTGAGTTCCAGGACAGCCAGAGCTACAGGGAGACCCTGTCTCAAAAAGACCAAAAAAAAAGAAAAAAATGAGTATAATGGGCAGTACACCCTGTGATCTTTTCCTGATGTTCGAACAGAAAGAAGTTTAGAAACAAGAATTTAATCTGAAGCTTTGCAATGGCTGACATTCAAGTGTATGTTTGGGGAAGGAAAATGAAAACAAGGGAATAGAGAAGAGCAAGTTAACTAACTTTCTAATGAGCCAAATAATTTGCAAAAGTAACAATAGCAGTAAGTTTGAGGAGATGTGCTCTCAAAGGAAAGATTGCATTTTAATGAATTACTGTTCAATTTGACCTTAGCCAGAAACTCCCATTGCCTTCTCCTTAATTCACAGTATGAATTAATGAGCCTCTGAAAATTCACATAGCCGAACTGATTTCAGAGTCTTACTCTCTTAACTGCATTAGTGCTAGTGCTAGGCGAGTGTGTGTGTAAGGCAAGGGCATTTCTGCCTATGAGGATATCAGGAAATGACATAGATGGATGATGACAGTTGATTTCATATCCTTGAACCAAGTGTAGCTCAGCAACATAGATCATAAATACCTTATGTTGTGATGTACAAAAAGGAACACTGGGGCTGGAGAGATGGCTCAGTGGTTAAGAGCGCCGACTGCTCTTGCAGAGGACCTGGGTTTGATTCCCAGCACCCACATGGCAGCTAAGAACCACCTTTAACTCCAGTTCCAGGGGAATCNTCTATCCCTCTCACACCCTTGCCCTTTTAATAAAGAAGGCTTTTCATTTTTTTTTCTTTCTTTTTTTTTGGAGAGGAAAGGGTTTATTCAGCTCACATCTCCTGGGTCACAGTTCATCACTCAGGGAGCCCAAGCTAGGAACTAAGGGCAGGAACCTGGAGGCAGGAGCTGAGGCACAAGCCATGGAGGAATGCTTCTTAATAAAGAAGCCTTTTCTAAGAGAACCTGCTTGTCTGAAGAAATCCTTTATGGTAAGCAGAGGCTCAGTGACCTAAGCCTCTCCAGGGGACTCTGCCCATGCGAGTTCCTCCTTACTGTCTCTGTGGCAGTTCACGGAGGTCAGGAGTGGAGAACTGGGCACCTGTATCTGATCTCCTCTTCTGGCCTCTTTGGGCATTGCACACATATGGTGCACTTAGTACATGCAGGCAAAACACTCAATATAAATAAATAAAAATTAAAAAAAATACTTGACCTAATAATAGTAGGACTAGAGGGGGCAATCCAGTGATTCTGGGCTAACTAGAATTGGAGAGCCTTATTTGTATAGATGTGTGTATTTATCATGAGGTACACATTGTTGATAACATCTGTATTTTGTAAAAATATACATAAACCCATAGCATTATAGGTTTTACTTAATTAGAGATTTTGTTTATGATAAATAGCTGTCAAGTAAAATGCATAGACATCAATCACAGTTTATTTTCATTTCAAATTTTAAGGCTTTAAGGTTTTTCCCTGCCATTTTTCTCTTCAAGTTGTACTTATGTTTATTGGGGTGCCATTTAAGACCATAACTGGTCTGGCAGGTTAGGTTATATGTGATTATTTTGAGCATCATTATACATCAGTGTAAGCAAAAGCGGCCTTTGCACAAACTGTCCACTGGGTGGCAGTAGGTTATCAAGACTAAATGAATCTTTTGTTTGGGGTGTTTAATAGTTAATTGGGGTTTCTTTCTTTAAGAAGGCACACGGATTGGGGGAACTTGTACTGTATTTAATATTCTTTCAAAATAGAAACAATTTTAGCAGCTTAACAAATTTGATTTATAGCATATATTCCTTTAAGTGAAAATCTACTTCGAAATGCCTTTTACAAATAATCACACATACCTAGATGATATTTAAGTCCATGAGAGAACTTATAAAACTCTTTTTGAATTTTTATAATCATACTTTAATAGCAATAACAAAGGCTGTGGTGTTATTGACATCGAACTTATCCTTAATCAATCCAATTTTTTGGAAAAAATATGATATGCATTCCTTATATTCAGTTACATAACTATTTTCTTTCCTACGAGTTCAAAACTTTCACCATAATGACAAATCTCTTCCCACAGAGACTTTTCAAGGATACAATTTGAGGTCAGATCAAAGTTCTAAGGAACAATTTTTGAGGAAAAGATGTTGTTTGGAAATTCTTAGTGAATACTTAATATTGTTTCTGCAATGCTGTGGTTGGTATGTTTATCATCAGCTGCCTGTCCATGCGCCGCTGCTGGTGAGTGTGGTCCCAAGGAAATGAATGTCTCACCTGACTCCAAGCCCTGGACTTGCTCACACTCTCCTCACCGTTGCTCATGAAGAAATCATTTTCTTATTTTCTTGTGTAGCCATTGTTTGCTTTGGGCTGTGCAGAAGATTGTGGGCCCATGAATCCAGCTAGGTGCTCTTGAGATATCACAGTCCTTTTCCAGTGCCTCATCTTCTCCCTACCAATGGTGGCTATTTGTTGATCTGTTTCACTAGTTTGTAATATGTAAGTGTGCTGTTGGGGTGTGAGTTAAAATGACTTTAAAATGCTCAGTACCGTAGTCTCCCTAATCATGTGGAAGACACAATTTTGCTGAAGTCACCAAAATTTAAATGTCAGTAGCTTTACACTTAATAGCTCCATTTTAACTTTTGAGCTGAACTTGTAAGCTGTAAATATTCACATATTTTTGAACTTGAGTCCTAATTCAGCACATACCACACACAAAGCAAAAAAAAGATGACGTCTGTCAGAATATTTTCCACATATGGTTTAGCTGTTCCACACATACCTTGGTGTGATATCTTCATAGGAGTTTTAACAATCATTTTCAAATATCAAAAAATTATCTTCTATGAGACCTGTACTAAATTTCAGCATTGTTTTAAATTGAAATGTTGCTCTTTCCTTATGAGGGAGAAAAAAAAAACAGAACAGAAATGAGGAGAGAGTCAGCTAGTATTGGTGGGGAACAGAAATAGACTTGATCAATCAATTCAGAGGGAATGATGGCTTGTGCACTTGGTATTTAAAATTCAGTGGATACTTAATATCTCTATGATGGATTTATGGATTATGTATGTTTCTTTCCATTAGCAACAAACAGTCATTTAAAAATTAATTTCCAATAAGAAAAATGTCAGCAATCATCAGTACTTGTTGACCTTTTCATCCTTCCAAGTATACTGTCTCATAGGCTGCAGGTCTAGAAAAGACAGGTCACGATTGTGCAAAACTAGCACATGTAGTAGAGTGTGACGTGGAATGTGGCGTTGTGGAATGGCTGTTGTTATAAGCCTACAGGCTTTTCAAAAAAAATTTTTTTTTTGGTCTTTTCGAGACGGGGTCTCCCTGGAGCCCCAGCTGTCCTGGAATTCGCTCTGTAGACCAGGCTGGCCTTGAACTTACAAAAATCCGCCCACCTCTGCCTCCCAAGTGCTAGGATTAAAGATGTGCGCCACCATGCCTGGCAAATTTTTTTAAAATTACATAATCCACTGATTTTCATCAACAAACTCACAAAATTTTGGAAAAACAAGAATATATATATATATATATATATATATATAGTGGATATTTGGCTAATAAAAAGAAGCATAACAAATATACATGTCAAATTATGTAATGTTATACTACTCACCAGAGTGACACCACAATCCAAAGCAAACTGATCAATTCATATAATATGTGGAAATATATTTAAGAAAAATCCTTGTTAAAAGTACTTAGATTTAATGTTCCCCTGGAGACTGGCTATGGTAATAATAAAAGTCAGCAGTGAGCATCTGATTTCATCTTTCTAAATAGTTTTCCTTACAATCTATATTTCTGTACTTTGGTTTTATTTTGCATTATCAGTTTTCTTTTTCCTTTTTGTGGCCTTGGTGTAGCCTGAGGATTAAGAGATCTGGCAAGAGGCAGAGATGGGTTGTGATGTTCCATGTCTCCTGGGGTGGCAGGCACACAATGCAGAAAGCACTGTCAGAAGCAGGATGCCATCCGCGTAATTTAATTGAAAAGATCAGAAAATACTCTGTGGCTCCATCGCTCTGTTCTGGAACGGACAGCAGTGGCTGCAGTGTCTGCTGTCTGCCGTCACTTTGCCACCCTGGAGCAGAGTCCAAAATGTTCAGTCAGATGCTGTCATCCAAATTCAACCCTTCAAGTACCATGGAGAATGAACGTAGCTTCCTAAGTTTGAATTAATTTAGCATCTACCTCAAATTTCCATACAGTGTTATTGTTTAAACCCATAGTCCCTCTCAAGATACAGGCACAAAATGTCACATAGCATTACAAAAATAATTATTATTATACAATGTTGCTAAGGATCTTAGACTTCAGTCAAATCTTACTGATGTAAAAATGATTTTACTAAACATTGATTATATTTTATAGTCTGTGTTACCTCATCAGTTTTTCATACTCAAACAATGTACTACCTTTGAACATTATATCAGAGACTAAAACTATGGCTAAATCTTGTCTTTATCAACTACTTAGCTAAATTAAATTGTGAAAATTAAAAAAGAGAGTGTCTTGGTCTATTTTCTGCTGCCATGACAGGGCACCACAGGTTGGTAAAGAATATGAACAATAGAAGTATTTTGACACATGATTTTTGATGTTAGGTAGTCTGAGACCAGGACCAGCCACATCTGGTGAGGGTCTCAGTACTGTGAGCGTGCACCACACAGAGCAGCTGCAGGGAGCTGGTTTTAGAGCAAATCCATTATTGTATCAGCCAATTTAGTCTTGGGATAATGGCTTTAATCCACATGTAAGGGCAGAGTCCTTATGACCTAATCACCTCATAAAGGTCCCAGCTCTCAACACCCTTAATGGTCATTGTTTCAACATGAATTTTGGAGGGGACATTCAAACCATAGCAGAAAGCAAATACTAAATGGCAAGAATGCAGTGCTTACTCTGCAGAGTAGCTTCCGTTTCTTTTTTCTTTTATAGAAACATTTCCACTCATTAAAAGTAGTGCACGCTGAATTGTAGGATAAGCAGAATACCTTTGACTTGAGACTTTAATACTATCTAATGAACTTCTACTTCATTTCCCTAGTAATAGTAAAAACGGTATGCCAGTCGTCAAAAAAGCTACTCTTTGCAACAGATGGAGGCAACTGCAGAATCCTATAACCGGTCAGACACAGAACATATACTTCTGAAAGATCCCCATTCCTAGGAGACGCATCTCATCTACAATTAAACCTCTCCATGCAGAATGAGGGGCAGAGAGAAAACCAGTGCATCCCTTAATTCTCACCAGTTAAAGCTTCCTTACACAATAAAGTGTGATCCAAATGGAGGGCCACAACTATTGGGTGGGGTCCCCATATTAAACCTCACCCATTAATGGCTCAGGGATCATTGTGGAAGGGTGGGGGAGAAAGATTGTAAGAGCCAGGGCTGGTACATGAACATAGAGAAACAGTGGCTTATAGTCGACTGTCAGCTTTCACATGTGAACTTGTGGCAGTGTTGACATCAGGCACAAGACCTATGCCAATGGGGACAAGGTCTCAGAGTGGATAAAGAGAAATGGGTAGGGGCCTGGCCCTGGACTGAGAACTACAAGAGACTTGAATACTGTTGGGTGAGGAAGAGTATGTCTTACCTAGGATTTCGAGATGTGCTGACTAGACTTCCAAGAGATCTATTTGCACAAAGGACATCTGGATTTCAGAGCTTGACTGGATAGGGCTTAGCTTGGATGATGTAATGCATGAGTTCTGATGGAGAATTGGGGCATGGAGGGACTGGGTTTTATTAGGAACCATTGTATGAATTGTAGAAATGTTCAATAAAAATTATAAATAAACAAACAAACAAACAAATAAGATAGTAAAATAAATAAAATAGGATTGTTCAGCGTGTGGGGTCTGGGCAGCAAAAGCAGCAGAAAGGTGTCAATTGGCTTAAACACAAGAAACACATTATACTCCTGAAAGGTCCCAAGTCAGGTGGTTTGGCTGATTTAGCTAAGGTCCTATCTCTGCTTTGCCATCCTATCTGAATTTCACTCTCCACGAACTCTTTCACGATCTCAAGACAGTTCACAAGGGCTCAGCTCCACATGCAGCTAACCATATCCAGAGCAAAAAAGAGACTTCTTAATGCCTGTTTGATATGCACAGGCAAGCGATTCATTCCTATAATCTCCTCTCATTTTGGTTGGCCAAAACGTCCATTTCTAAGCCAAACACTGCTAAAGAGAACACAAATCACTGTAATTGTTTTGGATAATCACTTAGGGAGAAAGATTGCTCTTGAGTTAAGGCTGTTTGTGATTCTTTTTTCAAGGCAGTTCTCTACTAAACTAGGGCTTGCTAATTCTGTTACCGAAACAATGTTTCTCTCCTTATTTCAGTTAATAAAAGCAAAAGGTTCTTTCAAAGGGAGGGTGAATTTGAATGGTTGTTGTCATAGAGGCTCTTCAACCAACAAGCACACAAATTTTAGTGTGCCAACCCCAGGAGATCCTAAGGAAGGGAAGCTCACATTGTCCTTAAACTTCCTGATTTCACTCTTTTGGTTTCTGTTTTATCTTTGAGCCTTCTCAGTTGAAAACTGGAGAATTAAGATAGCCATTATGGGCCTTACATTTTCCATTGAATGTCCATAAAATGATGTTCAAAATTATACACATTAATTCTTGGTTTTGCAATCAATTTTCTGCTTAAGGGCAATAGGAAAGGATTTAGTTATTGAAGTGAGACAGAGAGAGACAGAGGCTTGTGATGCATCTGTTGTTCTCCTCAGTGTCCTGGCCAGACATAGCTAATCCTGTTCTATTTCATGCCAAAGCCATCGAGTTAATGGGAAAAAGAAAGGCGTAGCTAGTATGTTGATGAGAGAGTTGGAACCCTTTGATGTGAATCTGTACTCCCGCCTATGGAACAGACACGGGTTTCTCAGTCTGTTAAAGAAATGATGTAAGGCTTCCTACTGTTTGTTGTTTTTAAACAGAAAAAAAAAATGGGAGGAGAAAGAAATATTATTTGTGGAATAGTTTTCTTTAAATTTAAAATAAGTAGTGTTGATGACATTATTGGTTAATGTAACGTGGTCCTGAAATAATGACTTCTGTTCACAATTGTATAGATTACTGAGAGGCTCTCCTGATATTTTCAAAATGTTTATGGTGGCAACGATTGCAGATTCTCTGTAAAAACTAGTCACTCAATATATTATATTGAGTAGCTGGACAGCTTTGCCTATATTGGCACTGCAGTCAGTGAGGAAATGATGCTGGTTTTCGCCCAAGCATCTTCTTTTCAAAGCATTGTGAAAGGGATCCAAAGCTCTGATATATATATGTATATAATTATATATATAATATATATAATATATATATATTGTTTTTAAGAGATGCTTTCCTGATGAGAATATATAATTTATACATCAAGTGAAACTCTTGATATCCTTTTCCTCTACCAGAATGAGAAACAATTCTCATGAACCAGGATGACATAAAATAAGAACCTCCTGTATTAAATGTTTAAATTCATTTTAGGTGTTGAAAACTGAATGAAGTGAAATGTATCCTTTATTAAAATTTGACAAGTTAACGCACTAGTTTCACAGAAGCCACCAAATACATATACTCCTAGGTCAGAGATAAGGTACTTTATTATCCATGCCACAGAAAGAAGTATGTTCTCCTGTCCTCCAGTGCCACAGGGTGGGGGATACTGAATACAGAGTCAGTGTACATTGAGAACACTGAGCTCAAGGAACGCCTCCAATGTTATGAGAGAACTACTCAAAAACCTCCCAGACTTTGTTCCAGAAATAAGGTGCATTTTTATTGTTTTCTGATAAACATATTTGCCCTTAGTCTCAGAGGGAAATACTCTTTTTTTCAAGGTTTTTTTTTAAAATATACATTTCTAAAAGGAAAACAATTGAAAAAAAAGAAGCCATCACATGGTTGGTAAAAGTGTTACACCCTTATAGAGAAGTGATACACACACACACACACAACACACACACATATATATATATATATACGCATATATGGATATACACATATACGTGCATATGCACTGTGGATACACAGGTAAACATATATGCACACACATTTTTGTCATAGATGGCATACATATATGATAACATATATTTGAATATATGGTATGTAAACATACATTTGTTATTACTGTAATTGTGTTCTTTTAAAAATTCTGTGAAGGAAATTCATGCTTCTTGTCTTGGGGATAAAGAAGGATCTTAGCTGAGCATTTTGCCTAATTATGCAGAGATTATATGGGACTGACTCTGAAATTCAATGATTTCTTCTGCTCAACAACCCACTCTCGTCAACCAGCACAGTAGTTGCCATGGGAAAGGAGAGACACGTCTGTTTTGCGATATTGAGTTCTAGAAAGAAGTCCCTTTGACTTTGTATATACTTTCACCAGAATGGCAGGATTTCTTGTGCTGTTGCTCTCCTCCTAATTGGCCTTCTTACAGATTGAATCCTGTGCTGTACTATTCAAACGACCATGGAAAATGGTGGTCAATGAACCAATATGACTTTTTTCTCCCTTCAATCAAACCAATTGCTAAATGTAATTATAATCTCAGAAGATACAGTTTAAAAGATGTTGAATTAAATTGAGCTCTGAAAATTGCTCACCTCATGATTTCTCCTGATTACATTCTGGCACAATTCCACTGAGTTTCAATATGTAATTTAGGGATAATGTATAATTGGTATTGGAACCATTGTGGCTTCTCTACATTTAAATGGGAGGCCAATTTTATTAGTAATAACTATAATAACACCGCTAAATAAGTTATATGACTTTGTTGCTCATTAGGAAATTATTTTTTTTCAGCAGGAAGACCTTACCTTTATATATATAATAATTCCAATTTTAAGTAGGAAATTTATTAATAATATGAGTATTTACAAGAGGATATTTTTACAGATATTACAGTTAAGTTCTAATCAGACAATTATTTCCCCTGGTGTTAAATTCAAGAGCCTATTTCTTAATGAAGGCTTATTTGCAAGAAAAACTTTACTCACAAGGAAAGCACTTTAATGATAGGCAATAAGATTTAGAGTCACAGATTTAAAATAGGAAAAAAGTAACAAATTCTCTCAGGTGCATTATAACACATTTTGTTAATATGTCTCATGGGGAAAATTTTTTCATATTAAAAATCATTGGAATATCCATAAGGGACATTGGCATCTGCCAGCAGGGAATAGTGCCATCCATGGTGGACTGAAATTAAGATTTCACCTAAATGGTAACTTAAAAAAGATACATATTGGGGCTGGAGAGATAACCTAGCGGTTAAGAGCACCGACTGCTCTTGCAGAGGACCCGTGTTTGATTCCCAGCACCCACATGGTGACTAAGAACCGTCTGTAACTCCAATTCCAGGAGAACTCCAGTTCCAGGGGAATCTGACACCCTCTTCTGACCGCGGCATTGCACGACATGGGTGCACAAACCTACATGCAGACAGTACATTCATACACATACAAAAATAAATAAAAAATTTATAAAAAAGATACATATTATTTCATGTATATGAGTGTATTGCTCACATGTATGTAAGTACACCTATACACTGCAATGCCCACACAGGTCAGAAGAGGACATTGGATTCCCTAGAACTTGGGTTATGGATGGCTATTAGCCACCACGTGGGTATTAGGATTTCCACCTGGGTCCTCTGCAAGAGCAGCCAATGTTTTTAACCATTGAGCCATCTCTCCATCCCTAAATGGTATCTCTTAAAGGAGGCTTTCTAGGGAAGTAAAGTTGAAGAAGAAATGCTTAAAGAAAATTTTCACAACTGTTCTATTGGGTGTTAAATAAGACTCTGAGAGGTGCAGCTATCTGTGCCTTGATTCCACCCTATAGTTATGTATAATACAACTGTCTTCTGGAGACTCATGGGTAAAAAAAAGGGGGGGGGGATACAGACAGACATGAAACCCTTTTGTCAAAAACCTTGCAATTCAAATCTTAAAACTAACCATGGGAAAAGATTTGTTTGTTCCAACAGGACAAAATGTCACCAACTTAACGGCTGAGAAAGAAAAGATACAGCTTTGCATTGAGTAGGATGTACCAAAAAGTGGCAACTGAAAGGTTGACCCGTCTGAACATTGAAAGGAAGAAAAGCCTCAGATTGCCATAAACATCGAACCCTTCTGTGGATCCTACATGTAACAACTATTTATAATGAGTCCTAATAAAATTTACCTTCTAAGGTGCCAAAAGGTTTTGAATATGAGAGACTTTCTTGCCTTCCCCCCATAGAAACAAGGAGAATATATGACGATGAGGTGTTCTCCACTGTAATTGGAGACAACTTATTATAGAGGTAATCTCTTATAAACCCAGTAAAAATGCCTTCTTTAATTGACTAATAGACATAGAAACTGTGAAAAGAATTATACTCTGTTCAGAACCAAATATAATACTAAAGACCTTGGGCTATGCACTAAGGCAAACATATATTAATGCAATGAGCTCTGACATCAGCAATGGTTTTTCTACCAGGAGATGTTTGGCCAGGGATCCAAGCCCCACAAGGTAAGGGCTCCTTGCCCTAATTGGGATACCTTGCAGGAGGAGAGGAGTTAAGACCCTGCTGCCGAAGACCTGACGTTAACATGGGAGGGATGTATTGAGAACACATATGCAAGTGTACAGATGGGCCTCTGGAATGCCCAGAGAGTGTTACCAAAGGCCACTAAACCAATAAACAAAATTGGTCTCCTGAGCCAAGCAAGAGCTCCACCGTCAGCACCAGCTACACCTCACCTGCCTGGAAATACTGTGCAGCAGAGGCAGCCATGTGCCTGTATATATCCAAATCTAATTGGTATGGCTCTCTCCTTGGAGGAATAACCATGGCTGATGCCACAGCTTACATCTTCTACAGGTTAGGAGACGTTATAAGCCACAGTAAGACCTGTCATATTTAACAGGGTGGGAAAATGTAATTCATGGATTAACATATCATCCAAACATATGTGTCTATGCCAAAGTAACTACCATAACTATTAGTGCTGCTTAAATCCTATATATCTAATTGCTTGTGTTTCATTGTAGGATCGAAGGGTTACTCCTGGACAAAATGTCAGCCCATGAAAAGAACAGCCAGATTGACAGAGCCCAAGCAACAGCTCCAAGAGAGTGGACTGTTTTACTCCTCATCCATGTGTGCCCTTTTCTAAGGCCTAGGGAAACAATCTGCAGAAGAGGGGCAAGGTAGAATGTAAAGCGCTCCGATTGGGGTGAATGGTGAAAACTACAGCGATTTAGTCTGGACACTCATTTTGATCAACTTGATTGAACAAACAACCTGTCCACCCCCACTGGATGGTGGGGCTGTGGGGTTTTGGGCCAACAGCCTGCAGATTGGTTTCATAGAAGGATGCTTTGTACTCATGGATTATCACTTATAGCTAAAAAAAGAAAAAAAAAACTGAGAGAAAGATGCAGGACAGTTATGGCAAATACATAATCTGGGATAGGGTGGGGGGTGGGGGGAAGGGAAAGGGAAATATGCCTGACTGAATTGGAAATGTGTATGAAATGCGCAAAGCATCCAATAAAAATTAAAAAAAAAAGAAACCTTCTTGTCAGGGCTGGAGAGAAGTTAAGAGCACCGACTGCTCTTGCAGAGGACCTGGGTTTGATTCCCAGCACCCACATGGTGGCTAGGGACCATCTTAACTCCAGTTCCATGGGAATCCAACACCCTCTTCTGACCTCCTCGGCATTGCACAACACGGGTGCACCGACTCATACACTCATACACATAAAAATAATAAATAAAATTTTAAAAAAGAAACATTCTTGTCATCTTTCATCTTTCTGATCATAGATTCTTTTATTTGATAGCCATGTTGATATTCCTGGATGTCTGAAACTTCTCTCATGACCTTTTATTCCTTTGGAACGCCATAGATTTCAATCTTGGGGCTCTTTGTGTTCTATCATATCCGTTAAACTGCTCCTTCATTTCAACATATATCATAATCAACACTATCTGTTCCCACGCCTCATGTAGACTTAGAAAAGATGAGTGCAGGCTTTAACATAGCAGGCGACAGAGGTGACTGTAGGAATGAGGGTTCAGAGAATTACAGATGCCATGAGATGATTGATGGGGATTAGTTGTCATTGATGATAAACTCATTTATGTATCGATATCTGTATCATTAAAATAAACATGCTTGAGGGCTGGAGAGATGGCTCAGCAATTAAGAGCTCCGACTGCTCTTGCAGAAGACCCAGGTTCGATTCCCAACACCCATAAGGTGGCTAAGATCCGTCTTTAGGCCGGGCATGGTGGCGCACGCCTTTAATCCTACCGCTTGGGAGGCAGAGGCAGGCAGATCTCTGTGAGTTCAAGGCCAGTCTGGTCTACAGAGTTCCATGCCAGCTGGGGCTATAGGAAGACCCTGTCTCAAAAAAAAAAATGTTTGTTTAGAGGATTACCCACACTATACAGTATGGAATTTTCCAGAAATAGTTAACTATTATAATTATTTGTGCCTGCTATGAAAAAGTAGCTCTGGAAGTTATATGACATGAGATTTTTTTCAACTAAATACTTGTATTTTTTAGAACATTTTTTTGGGCATCCTTTCATGAAATCGTCTACACAAACCACCCAGAACTGTATAAGATATATAATCCATTGGAAATTAGCACTGAATTGCATTACATTTGTTCAGTTTATTTAGCAGTTTTCTTGTGATACCATGTGGCAGGTAGTTCTCTAACTGCTATAGATACATCAGCAAGCCAAAAGGGAAGAAAATCTTCCCCTTCATACACCTTGTATTTGGTATCACAAGCAAATTCTTATACTTTTAGTGAAAGTAAAGAGAAAATTGCAGAAAATTGGAAAAAATAGCTTAACAATAATAACATGTGAACGAGATAAATGCGACTGTGCTAAAAGTAAACAAGACCTGATGTTTCTTAAAAGAACTTCGTTTTTTTGGCAGAACATGTAGGCATGACAGATGATATATAAATACTTCTGGATTTAAGGCAGAACTTTATATTTTCACATTACCTTATCAACATTCAAGATACATTTTATCTTATATCTCAGTCCCTTCTGAGGAGACAAGTACTATAAGACTAATTCCATTTTCTTTTACATTTTTATTCCATTCATTTACTTGTATGTGTTATGCATAATCATGCCATAACAGATATATGGAGGTCAGAGGACAACTTGGAGGAGTCTCTTTTCTCCTTCCACCGTGTGGCTTCCAGGGATCCAAGTCAGGCTATCAGATTTGGCAGCGAGTTCTTTTCCCCACTGTTTCCGAACTGAGCCATCTCTCCAGCCTTTAATTCTATTTTGGAGGCTGAAAGCAGACTCAGAGCAGAAGGCTGGTGGTGGCAGGTGAGCTGCTCAGCATGGCAGAGAGAGCACTGAGACTAGATGTGACTCCTGGCATGGAATGCTGTCTACTCTTGACTGTGAGAGGTAAAGTGTAAGACTGTTCTTCATAGTCAATTGTAGCAGAGCATGACTGGGGGTGATCCCCCATGCATGAAATCTCACACACTTCACAGAGATCATTTTCCCTTGAAAATGTATAATTCCATTTAAAGTAAGATTCTGAGAATGAGAAACAGGCAAGAATTATATAGTTTTGGGTCTTATGTTGCTACTTATTCTAAAAATAATCTATGATTTTATAGTTTTTGAATGAGTTCTAACATTCTTGTGCTGTGACGGGGTGCTGTTACACCCACTTTGAAGGATCAGCACACAGTGCTTTGCACTGTGTTTGAAAATGCCACTCATAAGAATTACTCAGCCAGGTGATGGGAAGCCTGACTTGATGGTTTACCTAGTTTGGGTTCTCTCTCTCTCTCTCTCTCTCTCTCTCTCTCTCTCTCTCTCTCTCCCTCTCTCTCTCTCCCCCTTTGAAACAGGGTCTCCCTGTAGCTACAGCTAGCCTGGAACTCACAAAATGGAGTAGGGTGGCCTTGAACTCACAGATATCAGCCTGCCTCTGTCTCCTAAATACTGGGATTAAAGGCATGTGCCATCACACTGAGCTCATAATATCTCTCTTTAGAATGCATGGTGGTTAGAGTTCCTGTTGATCAAATGCGGTTCCTACTAATGGGCTTCATATGTCTTTTCTAGCCACATTCCTTTTAGTGTTCAATGGTGATATGACATCTGCATTACAGGCATAACTTAATCAATTTGAATTATGACCAACAAAACTCTCAGCCTCTTAGATATCCTATCTCATGCTGGCATGCTCATAATTTATTTTGGAAATATTTTGTGCTTATGAAATTTCAAGTGTAGGTACTGTTAAGAAACTCTTTTTTATTATTTTATTTATTTATTTATTTTTATTGATGCTTTGTGTATTTCATACTTCATTTTCCAATTCAGGTCAGGCATATATCCCCTTCCCTTCCCCCCACCCCACCCCTTCCCATCCCAGAATCATGCATTCTGCCGTAACTTTTCTAATCTTTTGTTTTGTTTTGTTTGTTTTCATTTTTTTTTTAAACAATAAGTGATAATTTGTGAGTACAAGCATCCTCATGTAAAACCAATTTGCGAGCAGTTGTGCCCAAACCACAAGCTCATGGGTCCCAACCATCCAGCAGGGGGGCTTGTATGTCATCAATGTTGATCATTAGTGTCAGTCTATATTGTTAGTAGTCACCATTCACCCCAATCGCAGCCTTACATTCTACCGCCCCCTCTTCCGAGATTGTTCCCTAGGCTTAGAGAAAAGGGGCACAGGTGGATGAGAAGCAAAGCAGTCTACTTTCTCTGGAGCTTTGTCTTGGTCTCTAGTCCATTCTGGCTGTTTTCTTTCATGGGCTGCCAGTTGTCAGGATAACCTTTCAATCCTACTAATGAAGCACATGCAATTAGATATATAGGTATTTAAACAGTTATTAATATATGCCTTTCGATCTACTAATGACGCACCGTGCAATTAGATATATAGGTATTTAAGCATTACTAATTGTTATGGTAGGTTACTTAGGTATAGACACAGATGTTTGGATGGTATGTTAATCCATGAATTACATTTTCTTCTGTTAAGTATGACAGGGTCTTCGTGTGGTTTATAACATCTCCTAACCATTAGAGGATGTAAGCTTGTGGCATCAGCCATGGGTTATTCCTCCAAGGAGAGAGCTAATAGCCAATTAAATTTGGGATATACAGACAAGAGCCAGGTGTGGTGGCATACGACTTTAATCCCAGCACTTGGGAGGCAGAAGCTAGCAGATCTCTGTGAGTTTGAGGTTAGCCTGGTCTACAGTAGTGAGTTCCAGGACAGCCAGAGCTACAAGGAGACCCTGTCTCAAACAGACTCCCCCCCAGAAAAAGAAACTCTTAGCATTCACAAGTGAGATAATAAACAGGTGATACAAAAAGTCCATTTTAAACATTCTCCTTTTTGGTTTTGTTATTATATATACATCTATAATAAATTTGTGGATTTATATTTTGAAATTTATATCCATTTAAGAATTCACACCATCTATTAGAATGACAGTGAAACAGATTGTTTCACTATTGACTTATTTTAAGGTGACAATCTTTTATTTTTTCCATGTGTATGAATGTACTGTCTGCATGTAGGTTTGTGCACCTGTGTCGTGCAATGCCGCGGAGGTCAGAAGAGGGTGTAGGATTCCCCTGGAACTGGAGTTAAAGACGGTTTTCAGCCGCCATGTGGGTGCTGGGGATCGAACCCGGGTACTCTGCAAGAGCAGTCAGTGCTCTTAACTGCTAGGCTATCTCTCCAGCCCCTAAGATGACAATCTTATTTAATTAGATTCTCAGCAGATAAGACTGGGGCAAAATGAGTGCAAATCTGAAGAATGCAACATGAATGGCTTTAGGTCCCAGTGTGAAGGAAAGAAACTTGTCCTCCCAAGGTGACAAAGTATAGAATCCTTATTTATAAGTTTGCAAAGACATTAATCTTATTTCCCTTCATAATAATAAGTCATTCTACACTGGGTGTGATGTGCAACTGTATTAACAAGTATTATCAGTGTGTGTGATTTGAAAGAGAATTATATGGAATATTTACCCCCCAGAGACACTATCTGGGTTGTGTCAGAAATTCTAGAATACATGATTGGTGCTAAGATTAGAATTTCTTATCTAACAAATGTTGCTTCTTCAGGAGGACTTTTGAGTAGCTTTTCAGTTTAGCTTTATGAATAGTAATATAGTCAAATTCAGCAGAACTTAAGAGACTCAGCTGTAGGAGATGTGGGTTCATATGCTAGCCATATAGCTTCCTAATGGTGTGTCTGTGGTTACTATGCTTAACTTCTCTCTCTCTCTCTCTTTTTTTTTTTTTTTTTTT